>CM044437.1:10135559-10213612 GCA_024363595.1 Xenopus borealis | reverse complement strand
ATATGATCTGGTTTTCTAACAGGAAAGCAGCTCATACTTTGATTTACTGTTCCTTTCAATGATTACTTCCTATGTGCTATACAGTGTCTTGGCTGTCAGAGTTCTACAGGTATTTGAAGTATAAAATGGTTTTTTCTCTGCAAAATGATTCCTATTACCTTTCCATGCTCTGATTCAGCTCATTCTAAAGCCTCTGGATGTCTCGGGCACTCTTAAAAAATCAAATACATATTCTGTGAGTTGGAACAAACTCATAAGAGTCACATGAAGACACCTTTATAGAAGCCAACGCAAGTCAATTTATCTTGCTGTGCCCCAGGCAAACTACCGATTCCCAAACCCAGTTATGTCTGCAAATGATATATCCAGTCCTTTTAAACACCATTATCAGTACAGAGAATAGTTACGGACATATTAAAAGGGTCAAAAGTATAAAGCCACCACATTATGACTATGCTGGCAGTAACTTCTGAGGTGACAGTTAATGGAGGTGTAGGAGGAATAACCATGTGTGAGAAAGTAATGGCTTCACGAATGTTCCCTTTGTCATCGCTGCAGATCCATTTTACTTGTGAAAAGCCATAATCATCCATAATCAACATTTATGTTTAAATCTGTTTCAATAAGTAAATTAAACACTGGCTTAAAGATCTAGGACCAGTATGGGGTCATCCAGAATCTTTTCTGGTCTAATTCTCAATACATTTCTTTTGCCCTTCACTTGCTGTATTTTTCTAACGGTTCTCTTTTAAATGGGAACCTTTTCAATCACTTTTCTGAGGTTGGGTCTTAAAATCAATATGTCACTTTATAAATAGGGTCTTTGTTTAGTACCAAATCATTATAGACTGATAGTAATACACTACATTACAAACTATACAGTTAGAAAACTCTTTCCACAAAATGTTTTGTAGCTCATATAACTTACATTCATGTCCTTCTACAGTGGACCTCCAGCATCACTTACAAGATGGTCATTGTCTTCTTGCCTTTACCAAACAGTGCACCTTCCTATGCTAAATCTCTTAACATCATTTAATCTAATTCTCTCTATCTCAAGATGTTAACATGTTCACTCATCCTATCAATTTGTAAGCCACTACATCCAAAGCTGGTCTCATACAAGGCTGGTTTGATACACCAAGTATCACCTCTAACTTCATCCATGCTAGTCACCCGTCTTTTGATTCCTTCCTCCATGTCATTGAAAATGAAGTGTCAAAGCTGCTTTCTTCTTCTGCAGCCACCACATGCTTACTTGATCTCCCATCAAATTCCCTTAAAAAATCTCTCATGCTTTCACATCTTCCATTCATCTATCTCAACTGGAATATTTCCATCTAACTATAAGAACATCCACGTTCATAAAAAGCCTCCTCTGATCTTCCCTAACAAAACTACAGGTCAATTCCGCTTCCCTTCAAAGCTTCTAGAATGGATTGGCATAAGAAGTTTGTTTTCTGAACACCAACTTATCCCGTTCAATGATGTTTACTCTCAGGTCACTCCACCGAAACAGCATTAATGAAGGTCATTAATGATCATATTGCTGAGGATCAGTGACACTATACCATTCTTATATGTTTTGATCTTTCTAAAGCATTTGATGTGATGTCTGTTTTAGGGTCTTTTTTCATCTGTCTCTTCATACTCTTTCAGTACATCCTTTTGGCTTCACCTACTGTACCACCGTTACAACATACAACATTGCCTCAAGTGGTCTCCAGTTCCTGAAATGCCATGACACTATCAACGACACCATTGTACAAAATTTCAAAACAAAAAATTGGATTGCTTTTGGCCATGTACTTGATCGCATCTGGCTATGCCCAATTATGTCTTTAAGCAGTCAAAACCCCATGCAGTTTCAGGTAGGTATCCATACCTCTGGGGACTACAAATCTGGACCACCCTGGCTAAATAGGGACAACTGAAGGTTGTGCTGCTCCCTTAAAGGGCACCAATCATAACTAAAATCAATTACTAAGTAAATACACTAATTGAAAGTTCAAGAAATCCGATTTTTAAAACAGATAGAATTGTTTGTATAATGTAAATCATCAGCTCACTATACCTTCTGCAAAATCTCCCCTATCTCCACTGCAGTTCTAGCTGAGGCAGGCATCTTGGATTTCACTGACTCCTCCTACCTATATCTTCACAGCCAACTGCAGCTCTGAAATCTCGCACATGCTCAGTTGAAATTCCTTGCTTGCCTAATAAACCTTCTAAGCTATTTTGAAATCTGCCAAACTTGTGTGTTAGTGCTGCCACCTTGTGGAAGTTGGCATGTGCCCTTCTCGTAATATTTCTAGAGTTTACTAAAGCTAGGCATTCTGGGTAGAATACTCAGGGCAGTGCTACAATCTGAGCATGCTCGTGAACTCATTTGCATGTTGTAGTCACAGTATGGACTCCCTCTGAGAGAGAACCCATTTTACAAAGTATGGGATTTTTAAAAAACTGCAGTTAAAAAATAAATAAAAATTGTTTATGTAGTTTGATTAAACATGCTTAGGTTGTTCTGGTCAGGTTGTTAATATGTGTTTGATTTTGGCTGTGATTGGTGCCCTTTAAACCCCTATTTACATATCTTCCTAAGATTAACATTTATTTTGTCTTTTGAAATTGTATTATTTGGCTCCTTTGTGATCTAAACAATGTGTTGCCAAAATGCAAAATGCACATTCGCTGTCATATATATATCAATTGCAAATTATTTATACAGTCAAAAGAGCATTTTTAGTCATAAATCATGTCCATCATTTCTTTTGCCAATTTTACTAAAAAAAAAATGGAGTCGACATTCAACTCTTTAGACAAATGCTTTTTAATTATATTACAGTAGATATTAAAGCTTCCTCAACAAAAGATTGATTTATAAATTGCTGCTTCCTGTGAAGGGCAGACCCCTTCAGCACTGGAGCATTAGAGCGATTTGTAGGAGCCCAGATAAGCAAGATTGTCTTTAGTGGAAGAATGGTGGAAGACCTTCCAAAACTACATTTATTGAGTGGCTTCAAGAATCAAGCAGCGGATGTTTACATATTTTAGCAGCCCCCCCCCCATATCAACTGATTGTTGGCCCAGGAGAAAAATAATGTCATCAGGCCTTGTTTATTACAGAGGTAGTAGACCCTGCCTCAGGAGTATAAAGGGCCCCATGGGACCCCACTTAATGAGCAATATCAAGATATTTTGGCAAAGCAGATCTAGTTCTGGCAGATTTGGGGACCCTAAAATAAATGTGCTGTACAGTCAAGTATTATCTGTAGTAGTTACGTCAGATCAATTGTGATTAAACTTCTACCCCTTATTTAATTAAGTGGAGGAAAACACAAAATCACCTTCTGCAGACTTCATTGACTAAAATAGGAAAATGCTTGAGCTTTTGAGCCTGTAACCACTACACTAGGTTTTAGACATTTCAAGTGAAAGGAAACCACAGAAAGCCATATTAGGCTGTGTTGAGCATTTTTATTCTGGAGATATCTATTAGGCAGCTTTGGAAATTCTGCTGGGTGAGGATCATATTAGTGTGTAGACTTGACCCTTGTCAGGCCTGCAGATTGACCATGCCAAAAACAAGTCGTTACATGGATGCCCAGGGAGCATGTTTCGTATTTCTGAAGATATGTATTATGCAGGTTTGAAAATTCTGTTGGGTGAGGACCACATTTGCCTGTAGAGTGACCTTGCCAAACAAGTGGATCTTTACAAGGATGACCAGCTTTAGGAAAGGACATGCTCATCAGTTAAGCACCTCCAGTTAAAAATCTCCTCTTGTTAGTGATTTCTGAATGCATTATTACCCAGTAAAATGTCCCTTAAAACCAAAACTAGTCAGTGTCAGAGCTGAATGGCTAAATAGTCCCAACACTGTGGTCATTACTGATTCATTCTCCTGATGCGAGTTTGGCAAGAAGACCTCTTTCCTATCACATTTCTCTCTGTTTGTTTGTTTAATCACATATTGGTGTTGCTGATGCCGATAGGAAATTACTTTCTGGACTTGCCCAGACCTAAAATTGAACTTCATATCAGAGGAAGCAACTCAAATGTGAAATGAGACTGGGGCCAGCCTGTTTTGTTACCCTTTAGCATTCATATTGTCCTATGCTGCACATCGACAGGCTGCTTTTCATTCTATATGGGGCATTTGGGGAAAAGAAATGATTTCTGTATCTTCTGATGACACTCATGGCAGAGGCAGCGGATCTTCATGTGACAAGTGACTTAGCAAGCATAACTTTTCTTTCCACATTTTAAGCCTTTCCTTTCCTTGTAGATTTTGCATTTGCATTTCAATTCTTCTACACCATGCATAACATGGTTTTTCCCAAGTGAAGAATGTACTGAATATGTGTTTTATTTCTGCCTTTCTACATGACAGTTAGATAGACCATTATCATATCATTTCCCCATTGTCCTTTTAGACAATTCCATGTGGGCTGAGGTTTTTCTCATAGGGATCTTTGTATCTGCTGGCAGGAATGGGGGTGCAATGTTGAGATACTTAGCTATAAGTCCTGTCTCTGTCCTATGAGAAACTTAAAGTGGACCCAGACACAAAAATCTGTATAATAAAAGTCTTTTTCAAATTAAACATGAAATCCAATTTCTGTTTTTTATTAAAGCATTCATAGCTGTTGTAAGCGCATTTAAAAATATCAGCTGTCAATCAAATATTGTCTGCCACTCCTCTATGCCCGTGGGAATTGCCTGGATGAGGATGTACTTTTATGTCATGAGTCTATTACTGTGTGTTTGTGTTGTGTTCCCCTGTATCATCTGGTCTCTTCTGTAGCTCCACCTGCTCATGGTTTAAAATAAACAGAAAATGTAGTTTTTCTCCAGAAACTATATCCATAGACATTTTTCTTACTTGCCAGAGAGATCTTGTTTTCCATGTCTGGTTGCTAGTTTGTATTTTATTTGTTTTAAGAGCCTTCCCAATCTGACCACGGTGGGACAAAAAATAAAAAAGAGATTAAAGTGCATTAAGAGTTGTATAAATCAATAGCTTCTGCCTCTGAAATACACCTTTTATTGTGTGTGTAATTCAGAATGGACAAGGTGGAACACAAGGCAAGTGTTTAGTGCAGGGTTAGCTTTTTTGCATACCCATAGACCAGTGATCCCCAACCAGTAGCTCGCGAGCAACATGTTGCTCTCCAACCCCTTGGATGTTGCACCCAGTGGCCTCAAAGCAGGTGCTTATTTTTTAATGAATGGCTTAGAGGCAAGTTTTGGTTGCATAAAAACCAGATGTCCTACCAAACATTCTCTCCTGTAGGCTGCCAGTCCATATAGGCGCTACCAAAAAGCCAATCAGAGCTCTTATTTGACATCCCCATGGACTTTTTCATACTTGTGTTGCCCTCCAACTCTTTTTTAAATTTAAATGTGGCTCACGAGCAAAAAAGGTTGGGGACCCCTGCCATAGACAATAGACCCATAGACATTAGTCAGGCCTTTAGGGCTCCACCCAAACCTGACTGCTTTAGTGGGAGGGCTCTTCTGGTTGCATCGTTAGAAATAAAGAAGCCACATTGAGGTCTGGGAAGGAGCCCAGTGTGGCACCCTACTTTCTACCAAAGAGGGTGAGGTTGGAGTGTAGGTGACAGCCTAGAACAGTGTAAAATCAAAATCTGCCAGTGAAAAGAAGTTTCCTATCACCCTGATTTAAGCCTTACACCTGCAGTAACAGGTCCACTATCAGTAATTTGCCCGTCCTAACCTTAATATCCTGTTCCGTTGAAATGTATAGAATGTTTACTATGGCAGGCTTGGCCAAGAGGCACCCAAGTCACTTCAAATCCAGGTTGGCATCTATAAACAGGTATTCATTTATTAAAGCAATTTGGTTAAAAATTTTAGATTAGATTTTGAAGGACCACAATGAAGCTTCCATGCAAAATATTTTATATACCATGCGATTTTAAAAATCCAAAGATTCATGATTATATTGCTCCAGTTGTTTTAAAAGAAAAACCAACCAGAATGCTTTCCCCACCCACTAGGTGTCACTGTTATTTAATTGACAAAGATGGTGGAACTGGGGAGGAATTTGGGAAGATATTAAGATAATTCCCCCAGAACTTTGATACCTAGGTACAATTTCAGCATCTCACCCTTCGTTGCTCATTGGGCATTTTACTTTTATACGTATATTTAAACAATCTCCATTTTTCCAAGACTGTCCATTTTTCTGGCAAAGCCCCTGCCTGCTCCATATCAGCAGAAAGCTGTATGGCACCTTGAAATATTTCATGCTCACTTCAAAGTGCTTTATTCCAAAACCTCAGACTCAGCCAGAGATTTTCCATTACTTTATTTTACACTTTTTTACTCATGTCAAATTTCATGCATTACGGTATCTTTTTCACAATTTCCCAGAAAATGGCGTATTTCATTCTGGCCGCGTAAACACCTGCGTTAGTATTCCCGTAAATGACAGTCTATATATCAAAATGACAGACGAGAGTCACACCGCTATAGCAGTGATGAAATATATTAGTATAACTGAATGATTTAAGAGACTAGAGAGGACAAGCAATGATTGTTTGCATGCGGCGTATTTTCTCCTGTCAGAGTTATTTTCTTTGGATTCGGTCGGCCAGCAGATAATAGATTTTATACTTGGGGCTGGGAATTCAAGCAGCCGCATGGAAATATTAAAAAGGAAATAATGAGAAAGGAATCATTTGCTTGTATTAAATGTGAGATGTAAATTATGCTTTGGCCTCATGCACAATGAAAGAGTTTGGACTTATTGAACTGTGCTGCCAGTGATGAAGTTAACTGTATGTTCTCATGATACAGGCTGACACAAAGACTGGGACCTGAGTGATTGGGCTAAATCTGTAGGAAGCACAATGAACCAGGGTCCATCAGACTCTTTCAGTTTAAGCCCCCATTGGTTAGATTCCTAGGAAATCGTTAGTTTAACCATAGTTCTAAGAATATCTAGGACAGTAAAGGTCTCCCTTAATGACCTTCAAAGTGGTTTTTAGGTGTATCGAGGACTTCTCTCGAGTAAGGCTCCCTCCTTAGCTAATATCAGGGTTAGAATTCTAGGAAATTACTAATTTAGACATAGTTCTAAAAAATATCTAGGACAGTAAACATGTTTTCAACCTAAATCTCTCCCTTAATGACCTTCAATATGGGCATGTAGTGTATCAAGAACTTTCTCTAACTGACCTTCAAACTGAGTCCTCATTCTTCAGACAAGCCATTGCTCTTCGTCAACCCTATAGTTTTGGAAAACATTCTAATATGAATTGAATGGTGCCAATATATGTGATACAGTATAGAGAATATAAACCACTGGAATCAGGCTGTAGTTTCCAGAAGACTTTGTGGAAAGGGTGCACTACATACATGATTCAGTTAAAGGTTGGATGACTCTACTTTAGCTATAGTATTCAAAATCTATTTAAAGACTAGGGCTCACACAAGGTTCTGGACATTTTTCTTTCTTCTAAACATTTGGGCCAAAAGGTTTGAAATCACCTCCATTGGTGTTTATGAGAATTGTCTATGGCACACCAGTACATATCTTTCTAAAAATGCAGTTTTCCAGTAAGAGAATCTTATGGGAACTGCCCACTGGAAATTTGTTTCTTTACATGATTTCCACAAAAGAGGCAAATTTGTTTTTTTTTTAGCTTGGAAAGTATGTAACAGGACAAACACTTGTGCTGATATGATATGGGCCTTCTACTAATCCTTTTGTGTCCTTGATGAGGGTCTTCTGCTGCTGCTGGGCTCTGGGACATGTCCTATCATCCCTACCTATAAATGATGTTGTTATCTAAAACAATGCTCCTTTTGCTTGAAATCAATGTGTAATTGTGTCATGTTGTGTATTTGTGGGTCAAAATTTTGTTTTCTGAAGAAGTTATTTTCACTTTCTATGGGGCATCCATTCCCTGCTTCTATTTCCTTACTTGCAAAGAAACCCTTATCATGATATATGGGAAGATTTTAGATACATTACCAGTATTAGAGTGAGTGTCCTCCAAGACAAACAAAGCTACATTTTCCTTTATCAGATTTAATATTTACTACACTGCTACTATGGCTGAATTAAAGGATCAGTAATCCAAAAATATGAATTTTACTTGAAATACTATTTATTCCTATGCTTCTATCTTGTTTTTTTTCTTCATAGTTTTAGTTTAGGAGGGGGGAGCCATGGTATTGCCAAGTAATTTACAGCAACTGGTTGAATGGACTACAGAGCCTAAGAAAAGCTAGGGCCACATGTAGATATCTTGGCATCCTGAAAAGCCAGTTAGACACTACCTCTGTGGATCAGGTAGACAGCTGGTGGATTTAGGTAGACAGCCACTTGGCATGGGACAATGTTAAGTACCCTCTGTGTCTACATTACATTTCAGGACTTAGTCTGCTATCGGTGCTTGTGTTAGACATGAGTAAACCCCCACATTATTCTGACTGCTGTTTTTACATGCATGGTCCTTTTGACAACTGTTTTTTTCTTTAGAAAAACTTACAACTATTCTTGGCTATACAATAGTATATCTATGTTTATGGCCAACTTATGACTTCCATTCTGACCTTTCTCTTTTTTTGTGATGTTTAGTCTTTGTTCCGTGTCAGCAATTGATTCCAGTTGAACACCGAGCTTCTTACAATGTTGGTGCTTGACATGTCTGGAACCAGTCTACTAATATTGAGGCTTATTTACTATGAATGTGTAACTGTGAAGGAGATGCATTTACAGTTTCTATATACATATTTATTTACATTACTTAGAGTTTTATAACTAAACCTAAGCCCTACACATGTGTCCTTTTGAATCTATAGGTATGCAGGTAATACCCATTTTAGGTGATTCAGAGTTAGCACTGGGTAGTGTTAGTTGTGACACATGCAGCAACAGAGATGCCATAAAAACCTGGCTTTGCAGGAGACTTGTGTGAAGCTTTAAAATCTGGTGCTTTCCTCATTATTTAATAGCCTGGGCTTTAGCACAATATTGTGGCATCTTACAAAATCAAAGCTAAATCGACTTATACACCAAAGCATAAAACAATATTATCTGGAGAGGGACAAAAATCCTGTATAAATATGAGGTTTTTAATTTCTTTGTTGAGTCATGGAACCACATTCAAAACTTGCATATAAAAGGACTGCTTTCACATTAGTATTAAAAATGCGAACTTTGGTTCTTTTTGAGATGTTCTTATTTCTCCATATACAGTAGGGTACAACGATTAAATACTATTCGATTTTTTACATCATCTTATGCACCACCATCTTTGGTAACAACACTTCCCAAGTAGGTAAACAACTCCACCATTTCTTCTTCATAGTCTCTAATATTCAATCTCTCTGTAGCAGTATTGTTTATCCTCATTTATTTTGTTTTGTTGGCATTGATACGTATACCTGCCCACACACACACACACCTACATTGGAAATATTAAAGTGCCTATGGGAGACATTGTCGCTGCCCAGGGCACATCGCTAAAGAATGTGTTAACCTTCCCACTGGTCTGGTGTGCCATCTCCTCCAGGTACATTCCAGGGTTTGCACTGCACCTGGGAATTGTCATGACACAACATGCATAATGATGTCATGAGGTTTCACTCAAAAAACAATACGAATACACTTGTGGCTTGGTTGTTGCTTTAGTTGATCTTCTCTTTGATGCCTTCCTTACCTTTACATTGTGTTTTCTTTCAGATGGTAATTTCTCAAGCTTTCTTCTGTTGTGACAGCTTCTGCTCAAGACTGTTGTGTTAGATCTGCTGGTTTCTCTGTTTTTAGACTCTCCCTGACATGGTTATTGACATTTGATTCCTGTCCTGAGCCTTTGACTTGACCTTCACTTGGATTCTTGGAGTCTTATTCTTATTAGTACCCTGCCTTGTCTGATCTCTGAAGTGAAGTAGGCTGTCTTTCAGTGCCACCACAGAAAAGGGTAGTGTTAAAGACCAGTGCTGGCAGAGGTCTCTTTCCCTTACTGAAGACCAGTGCTAACTGTCCTCTTGTGCTCTATCTACAGAATACTTCAGCTGGGGTTCTGGAGTGATGTCATTTAGACAATGTCAGTTGCTGCCATGGGAAAATGCTTCTCATATGAATGTAACATGGCTGTAGACAGGCAGAGGAGCTTTGTCCACTGTGGTTCTTCTTCTTGAGAAGCAAACTGGCCTTCAGATAAATGAGTGGCCTGTTGGAATTATGCATAAGGTATGCTCAACATTGATGAATTTAAAGATATTACAAGTTGCCTTGGAATTCAGTGACCTATTGAAATGCACCTAGTGTCTTTGCATGGTTGGAGAACTCCTTGGTTACTATCATTTCCTCATATTTAACAGCCGGGGAAACATTGTTTTTATTCAAGTAATCATCCACAAAAGACACCAGACTAAACATATGCCAGAGTAAGAGGATTATCAATGGTTTGTGCTGAGTAGGTTCAAAAGGACCAGCTTCAATTAACCTGTCAGGTTTTACAGTTTTTAATTATTTCCAAGTTGAACTGTAAAAGGCTGTTTCCCTACTATATCATGTAAAATAACCTCTTCCATTTTATGTTCTCATTATAGGAAGGTTAGCTAAATCTGTTTTATATGAGTCAGAATAAAGTGTGTGGGCTCTGGAGACTCAAGCAAAGCAAAACAATGGGCATAAAAAAGAGACCTACTTCTCTTATCATCCTTATTGTACAACGACTGTTGAGTGATTCAACCATTACATAAAATGGCCATTTTCTTCCCTTGTGCATCTATTTTTTTTTGTGTTCCTGAAAATAGAAAGTACTTTTATTTATAGAGAAGAGACTGGATAATTATTGCAGGCTACCTCTGGATAACATGTGACTCATCTGTTGCAGAAAAGTACATTTATATTTTATTATCTAGTTATTCTAAGGGAAGGTTTATTGTTATGCATGAATGAATGCTACAAGCTGGTGTTAATGGTGATTTACGGAAGCAGCCATAGAAAGTTTCCAGGAGGAGATAGAAAAGGCGTGCTTTAATGACTCCTCAATAAATAAACAAGGGGGAAAAAAATCAACAAAAAGAATTCCAGGTGCCTGATTTTAATTCTTATTCTAATGAGACTGAGGAATAATTTTCTAAATGGGCAATTATTAAAATTTAAATAGTAGAAAGCATGTACAGTGAGCCAAGCGAAAACAGTCTGAATACCTAAAACAGACCAATTTTTGTCAGCTCTTCCAAATAGACCTTTTGCTTTCTCTGAGTTTGTCTTGCACAAGAAGACACAACTCTTCAGAAGAACCATGGTAATAAATCGGACTAAAGGTTTTTAGACTTTTACCATTAAAACCCTACCACTGAGGTCCAAAACTTGGAGGTATTTGGTTATAATAATGTCACAGACATAAAAACCCAGCTGTTTTACACATGCAATCATAGTTCCAAACATATGTAGAACATATAATGGTCTTCCAGATCTTCTCCACAAATATATTACCCTAACTAGCCATTACACCAACCACTAGAGGGCAGGTAGGCCTCAAACCGCTTGATTAGACCCTGACTAGGTAGGAACACTCTGGAGGAGCAAGGAGAAAAACATAGTGATAAATAAAGTGAAGACAGAGGCAAGATTTAGGTATAGCAGAAGTGAAGAGACAAAGACAGCATAAAATCACAAGAAAAAGATGCCCAAAAGGAAATATCCAAGTCCCAAATTGGACGACACAAAACAATAGAAATATTCTAAAGGAAAAGCAATAAAATCATAGGCATCAGGTAGAACAACTGGAAAGGAAAAGCAATTAAAGAGCAAAAGATGAACATGCAGGAGAACAGGAGTGATAAAGTATGTGAAAATATAAGAGAAATGAGAATTCAGGATGCACGTTAATAGCAAAACCTGTTTAATGAATGACACACAAGTGCTTGTTTGAATGAAAACAGATGGTGATTGTGGTTATTTTCATCGATTAATATTTTTTCAGTGCATCACACTGATCTCATTTTAATGGAAAATATATTTGAGATTTTGAAACTGGGTTCATTGTCAGTTTTTACTGTTTTATTTTATGCCTGTAACATTCCTCTTATAGTTTATTTTCTTTAATTGTATCATTTAGCAGCAGCACACAGTAGTGCTAGTTAGTGCCTTCTTCCTGCATAAAGTTTTTTTAGGTTGCCACAAATATGTTTTTTTCATCCTTGACTTGTTGGTTGTCAGTCATTCTGAGTATTCTACATTTCTTGAATTACCGAAGCTTAGCAATAGTCAAAGGGACGAATGGAATTTAAATCAAGTTCAGCACTGGCACAACACTAGATGGAAGCAGGAGGTGGAATAAACAATTTGGACCAGCAAAGATATCAGTCTGTAGGAGGGATGCGTTATAAGTACTTCAGGCAGGTAAACAATTTAGGTATAGAGAGCCTAATACAGTATTCTCTCTAAGCCATGCCATGCAGTGGAATGAAGTGAAGATCTGGTGACTTCACTCTCATTATTTGTGTTGATACAGTATATAGGACAATATCCCATTTAAGGTGGAAAATGTTCCTCAAATGTGAGAACAAAGCTTCAATGTATGATGCTCCAATTAGCAGATGGGTAGGTACTCAATTTTGTAGCTTCCACAATGCCCTGCATTTTGCAAATGAAGTCTATTGTCTCCAGCCCACATGGCACCTTGCAGATGAAGCCTATCTTTGATGCAAGGTTAGATGTCCATTGACATTTTCAAGGGATAAAAAAGAGGACAACATGGGTTGACCCATGTCCTTAAAAGGAACAAACCAATATAGTTAATGTGTCCTTCCTACTTGTGCCACTAGGAGAGGAGATTTTATAAGGGCTACCCACTTGTTCTTAAATCTTGTAAAATTTCCACTCAGGCACTATGAAGTCTACATTTGGTTTATTTTAACCCATAAGCATATGTGTAAATGAAAACATAGGCACCCCTGGGACTAGTATTCATGGAGAACTGCTTACTGCCCCTACACTTACTTCTCAAGGGGTTTTACTCAATTCTGTCTGTTTTATTAATAAACATTATTACATTATTATTTAACTTTTAAGACCTGAGAGTGAGGACCTTTTGTATCAAGTTGAACCGAGTGACGAGAATGCCGACTCCCCAGACTTCTCACTGGGGCTATTGGCAGCCCACCTCATTAGCCTATGATAGCGTGTGCTACAAAAGCACCTATTACAGAAAACTAGCCAATAAACTGGTTGGCTTTTAGACTGAACATCTCTGAAACCTTCATGAACTCAAGTTCCCTGATACACTTGTATTATGTTTAATATTGGGAGAGTTAGTTAATACTGTACAAACAAATGAGGATTTAGCATCTATTTAGGTTCTTAAAACACACCAGTGCTACCATGAAAACTCTTGAACTTGAAAAAACCCTACTTAGTAAACTGAATTCATACAAGCTGGTTCCTAGTCCTCTATAACTAGAGTCACTGGGGTGCACTTTAATTGCAGGGATTTGTATTTTCCAAAAGTAAAATGTAAGCTCTTTAGGCTAGGCTGCTTCATGTTGTTGTCTGAAATATGGAATGCTCTGAACATTATATTTATAGATGTTCTATTAAGCCATACGTTTTAATATCTTTGTGACCTTCCATTACCAGCAACACAAATTTCATCTCAGCTATTTTTTCCATTTAGTACAGCAATACCCTTCTCATTGTATAACTCCAGATCAATCAGCATAAAAGTTCATTTAGTAAAAAATATAAATAGATGTAATCCAATAACAGATTTCCTTGGTTTTTAATGATTTCATTAACAGGGGAAATCATTGTTGTTCAGTGGATGCCAACAAGTTATCATTTATTTCAGGGAAACGCTAAGTCCGCACACAAACTTAATGAAAATTATCGACTAATTGTCTTATAAATTGCTCTGCCATTGATTTTAGGGAGAAACATATGGTCATTTTCAGTTGGCGAAATGTGAATTCAAAGAGCCGAAATCTGTAAATTGCTAGATCTATCTGTCTCTTTCTTTGCTTTTTTATTGAAGAGGTCAATATAAATTTTTTGTTTGGGAAATATTTTCTTGTTCCTCCAAGAGATTATAGATAAAATTGTGGTTAGGTTCACCTAATTATCTTCATGTTCACACCATTACCTTCTCCTCTGTCTGCTTCAACAACTAGTTTAACTTCTGGTCCCTTTATTTTGCTTCCAATGTTGAATTGGGGTGATGAAGACCCTACAGGAACTCTTAGACTCAGAGCCCACAAACCTTGTTTTGACCTATTGTTTGCTAAAGTATGGATTTTTTTTTTATTTTGTTAAGAATTTTAAAAGAAATAGACCCTGCAACAGCTTCTTAGACATTAGGATGAAAACATTACAAATGTTCTTTCTTCTTTATAAATATTAATTAGACAAGTGCTGCCTTTCTTTCTGTCTTTAATTGAGAAGGATTTGGGGTTATTGTGGATGACAAACTGTGCAACTGTAAATCTAAATTAATTAGATGAGTGTATAGAAGGGGATCTTTTCATGGAGAAAGCAAAGAGATCACCCATAAATGTAAGGAACAATTGCAACCTCAAGTTTACATCCCATGATTTTAAGTTTTCCCTCATTTGACATTGTTGTTTTGTGGTCCCCACCTATATATTATGCTTAATACATTTCCCCGATTTTACATTTTCCTGGATTTTACACCATTGTTTTCTGGTCCCCTCAAAAATGTAAAATAGGGGTTCTACCATGTATAGAAAAAAATGTTGATGCAAGTTATAAAATAATACTTTTTGTTCTCTATAGATCACTAGAAAGGTGTAATGTTGAGCATACTGTTCAATTATGGTGCCATTTCATAGGAAGTATATTAGTAAGCTGGAAAGAGATTTTCAACTAAAATAGTTAATAGAATGGAATAATGAAACCAAAAAAGGAATAACAATGTTGGGTTTGTTTTCTCTGGAGAAGAAGTGATTGCAAGAGTTCTTGATCTAAATGAATTAGATGAATGCATAGAAGTGGATCTTTTCAAGCAGAAAGTCAAGAGATCACCCATAAATGTAAGGAACAATTTCACCTGAAGCAACACAAATGATTCTGCTCTGTGAACTGAAGAGGCAGTGGAATGTTCTGTGGAAAGTTCTTTGTTTTTAATGTAGGCCAGTGAACCAAAGAAGGCTTCAACTTGATGGACAGAGCTCCAGTTTTACTCTGTAATAATGGCTTTGTCAAAGATACAACCACACATTTTGTGAGTACAATTATAATAAAATAGTAGATGCCCATTTGGAATACTGGGTAGGCTATGGGCATCCACTGGACTTCCACCAAGTGGACAACACTGAAATAGACTAATTCAATGAATAACATGAATACATACAGTATAATAAATCCTTTCTGTTCCATTCTTAGACATTGCTTAACCAATCCCAAGATCATAGGCAAATGCAGCTAACTGTCTCTCACTTTCCCCTTTTCTGCAATTTTGAAGACAAATTCTGGTAAATAAATATCATAAAGCCCCAAAATCCAATTTCTGCAAACTCCCACGAGGCTTTCCAAATTACTTTTAATAGACTTAACAAATGGCAACAATGAGAATATGAGAAGGTAATGGGATTTTTAAAAAATCTCCGATTTACATTGTGAATAAAGGTCTCAATACTGCAGCTTCCTCTATTCTGACAGAATGTAAAACAGTCAAAGAGGATTATATTCATTTGCGCGTTGCTGATAGCATTGTTACAGAATTAGCCAGATGGATGCTGAGTCTTACTAAAGTTTCCTAGTAAAGGCACGTGCTAAGCAGCAGGCTGTCATTTTAGTGAATTTGTCATGAAAAATGAAAACCACACCACTTCCATTGCATTCTTTGGGCAGTGAAATAATATGAGGAAAGAAAGACCATTTCAAAGGCAAAACAAAATTACATTTATTAAAAGATACAATTAAATTATTAGTCATTTTCAGGATTATGTTTTCCTCTTAGGTCTGTCAATCTGTAGGTTTTGGGAAATGACAGAGGGGCTGCTGTAAGTTGTCATAGTCACTATTTATTTGGCCTGGGCTGTTTGGGCTTCTCTTTACTTGAAATTTCAGTGTCTATTTAGTCTGGAGCTGATAAGCACTGATGGACCCTCAGTTCCTCCAGAAGACATAAGATGTGAGGATCTTAATAAGAATATGTAATGAGTGTGGGATCCATCAGTGCATAATAATATACTACTATACAGACAGTATATGAATATTATCAATGATGCAATCTGGGAATCTAGTACCATGACAATTAGTCATTAATGTTATAATTAATATATCTGTCTGTACCTATCTATCTATCTATCTATCTATCTATCTATCTATCTAATCTATCTAATCTATTTTATCTATCCATCCACCCATCCATGCATCCACCCATCCATCCACTCATCCATTCATCAACTGACCCATCCATCCATCCATCAATTCATCCTTCCATCCATTTATCAATCATCAAAATATGTCGAAATAATCTAAATAAACAAATGTAATATCTATCTATCTCTCTCTGTTCCATTCATCTATCATCAATCTATATCTATATATACATATATATATGCACAGAATATTCACTTTGGTATGACTGGAATGATAAATCAGTAGCTTTATTACTAATGATATAGTGACACTTTAATAAATTTATTTCCTTGAGGGTATATTTTCATTATATAGTTTCATCTGAGTTAACATCATTGATTAATTGCATAATATCTAAAACAGAGATAACTTTAATTTATGGGCTGCTCTTAGTTCTTAACATAAAAGTTTTATTGCCCCCTTAGCTAGAAATCTAAGACAGAAACATTCATGCATACTGTCACATGGAACTTTCAGTTCTAAAAGTCTATTTTCAGTGTGTGGGTAATGCAGTGAAGTTTTTGCTGGTGACCTACCTACTGTACCTACGGCAAAAGAAGACATGCCTTATATTGTTTATATTGTTCTTTATAATGTTCTTTTGGCAAATGAGATTCAGTGCTGATAAGTGTACGGTAATGCATTTACTAAAGCAAATAAAGTTCTGTCTTGCATAAAAAAGGGCAAAGACTCAGGGGATCCCAACTAAGATATAACTAATCATTATTGGAAGCAAAACCAACCTATTGAGTTTATTTATTGATTACATAATTTTCTAGTAGACTTAATGTATAAAGATCCAAATTACAGAAAGATTTATTATCTGGAAAACCCCATGTCCCAAGCAACAATACATTTTTCCAGCACAAAAGGATTTTCATTAGTGCAATAGAATCCAATTTGTCGTCATTGAGCATTGACAAAATCACTTCTGCGGTGCCCAAAATTAGTCACATCAAATATGTGAGTAAAGACTTTAATCTTTTTATCCAAGCTATGGCCTAGACCCCATTTGAAACATAAAATACATTTCCTAAAATCATTTTAAAGATAAAAATTAATTACATGATCAGAAAATACTTTTGTTTCTATGAGATACATTTTGCCAGCACACGACAAATAATAAATAATCATAGTATGGTAGTAACAAATTGAATTCTGTAGTAACCAAAAAATATTTTGTAGCCTCAAAAGAAATTCTGTAGACACAAGTATGACTTTATAATGACAAAATCAAATTACATAAATTTTATGAGTACTTATTGAATCTTGTGAACACAAATAGCTCAAAATATTAACAAAAAATGTTTTGTACTTCGTAATCTTGTCTACATCATCCTCCTGTTTCATGCTTTTCATTCAGATATTTATTATTAAGGTAACATAAGAAATAGTTGTTTGTTAAAAATAACAATATACATGTTTTCATAAATCAATATAACATTTAAGTAATATTTCCATGGAACAGAATGTTAATGCTTTTTTGGATGTAGACCTTAATGGGACAACATTAATAAAAGTAGAACTCACATTAGTAAAGTATGGGCACTCCTGCCCTAGGAGGACTGACAGCCTTTAGGTGGCTCTGTTTGGAAGTACACCGAGTTTTTATACAACCAAAACTTGCCTCCAAGCAAGAAATTCAAAAATGAAAACCAGCTTTGAGGCCACTGAGAACAACATTCAAGGGGTTTGTGAGCAATGTGTTGCTTGTGAGCCACTTGTGGGAGATCCCTGCTATAGACAGATGTTGATTCTAATGCACAATGTGTGTACTGTAGATGTACCATGACAGATCCCTTAATATCATATGAACCCTTGAAATATATATATATATATATATATATATATATATATATATATAAAAGAAAGGTATGAGTCTGAAACCATTCAGATAATATAGTTGGGGGGACTAAGTGGCAAAGGTCATCACCTGGTAGTCCGTTAAGGGGGTCCCCAAAATGGCTGTCTTTACAATTTAAATATAAAGAAAGAGTTTATTATGAAACTATTATTTATTTCATCCCTCAAACATATTTTTTTTAAAGATATGTGCTATCTCCAGGTACCTACCACGGGGACCAATTTATCTCCAGGTATCAGCCATGGGGACACAATATATCTCCAGGTACCTACCATGGGGACACAATTTATCCCCAGGTATCGGCCATGGGGACACAATTTATCTCCAGGTACCGGCCATGGGGACACAATTTATCCCCAGGTACCTGCCATGGGGACACAATTTATCTCCAGGTCTCTGCCATGGGGACACAATTTATCTCCAGGTATCTGCCATGGGGACACAATTTATCTCCAGGTATCTGCCATGGGGACACAATTTATCTCCAGGTACCTACCATGGGGACACAATTTATCTCCAGGTATCTGCCATGGGGACACAATTTATCTCCAGGTATCTGCCACAGGGACACAATTTATCTCCAGGTATCTGCCATGGGGACA
This sequence comes from Xenopus borealis, assembly GCA_024363595.1. NCBI lineage: Eukaryota > Metazoa > Chordata > Amphibia > Anura > Pipidae > Xenopus > Xenopus borealis. The sequence continues at coordinate 10,194,771 of CM044437.1, read as the reverse complement.
CAATTTATCTCCAGGTATCTGCCACGTGGACACAATTTATTTCCAGGTATCTGCCATGGGGACACAATTTATCTCCAGGTCTCTGCCATGGGGACACAATTTATCTCCAGGTATCTGCCATGGGGACACAATTTATCTCCAGGTATCTGCCATGGGGACACAATTTATCTCCAGGTCTCTGCAAAAACAGGAAACCTTAGGGTCCACCAGCAATTATATATCTCTCCATCCTCCCGCTCAGCTGCAAAAGTGTTCAATTATCCCCCGGTGACTTCTGCCAGTCTATTTTCATTTCATCTTGTTGGAATATATTGAATATCATTAGTCCTTTTTGCCCACAGGCTGATCTGTTATATTTATATTGATCCAGAATGTGCAATATTTGGCTCCAAAACAAGGTGTTAATGTTGGTGCAAAATACATGGAGTATTTATGACGTTCCATCAGTGAAAACCATACATGTAGTTATAACAGAAATAATTTTTACATCAACTAATTCACAAATAAAACACAATATTGTAAACCACTTTAGACCAAGTGTGCAAAGAAGGTCTAGGGCTTAAATGGTGTAAATGCTAACCCTGTTTTCTGCTGGCATTATGTAGGGTTATTATAAGTCATTAGCAAAGATATGGCAGTTGATAAAAAGGTTCTACACAACCAGATTCAATGCGCACGATTAGATAATATGTTTACATGGAAGTCATGATTATTTCTTCTACAATAATGTAGCATATTTTAATGATCCTACTGAACCTTTGATGTAGGTAGGTCTTTTGGTCTTCTGGAGTGGCAAAGTATCAATCAATTTGAATGTGTTTATATCTGCAGAATGTAAATGAAGTTGGAAAAGTGGGGCAGTCTCAAGGGAGCCAAGGATAAGAAAAAAAAAAATAAGTGTAAAGATAATAGATTTTATTTTCAGATGTTGCCATGGCACCCGACTGAGGAAACGTTACAAGCACTGAAATCTGATTTGACAAGATGAAATGTTGCATAAAATGTTTTTGAAGTCAAATTTTTCAAATACTATCCATTTTACTTTATAATCTGGAACTGCAAAACTAATAGAAATGAAGAGCAAGAGAATGAGAACTAAGCCCTAACAATGAATGTGGCTAAAAATGCCATGTTTTATATACTGAACCAGCCTAAAGTTTCAGCTTGTCAATAGCAGCAATGATCCAGGACTTCAGACTTGTCACAGGGGGTCACCATCTTGGAAAGTGTCTGTGACACTCACATGCTCAGTGGGCTCTGAGCAGCTGTTGAGAAGCTAAGCTTAGGGGTCGTCAATAATTATCCAGCAGAAAATGAGGTTCCTCTGTAATATAAGCTGATGCTACAGGGCTGATTATTAAATCCTGATGCTAATTGCACTGGTTTCTGTGCTGCCATGTAGCAATTATCTGTATTAATGACTAATCAGCCTTATATTGTGACTATATTTCTATTACACTATGGGGAAGATTTACCAAGGGTTGAATTGTTGAGGGTTTTTAGCCCTCGAATTCGACTGGCGAATGTTTGGCGAATAAATATTTGACAAAATTAAATAAAATATTCACCGGTTTTGAGTGCATTTTTCACTCATTCGCCAGAATCGTACGATTGAATGATTCAACGAAAAGTCGCAGAAAAAAACACATCAAAATTAGCCAAAATTGTAACAATCAAACTTTCGAAGCATTCAATTTAAATTCGGCAAAAGACAGAAAAAAAGCCTATGGGGGCTTCCCATATGCTTCTATTGCAATTCGGTAAGTTCAATCTGGCGAAGTAGGCAGTCGAATAAAAATTTAAAGGGCAAGTTCTTCGACTGGCGAAGAGTTGAGTGCTCGAATATATATTTATTCGATCTATTCAATTCGAGTCTATTCAATATTCTATATTCGATGGTCGCAAATACTTAATTTGCATATTCAAATAGTCGCACGATCGAATTGAGACTATTCGCGCGAATATTTGAATCCTTCACACGAATTTAGTAAATCTGTCCCTATCTGTACTGTATATTGTGACTATATTTCTATGACACTATCAGGTGTATATTGTGACTATATTTCTATGACACTATCAGGTGTATATTGTGACTATATTTCTATGACACTATCAGGTGTATATTGTGAGTGGGTCCCTAAGCTCAGTAAGTGACAGCAGCACAGAGCATGTGAATCAGTGAATCAGCAGAAAAGAAGATGGGGAGCTACTGGGGCATCTACTGGGGAGACACAGATCTTTACTGCTAAAGGGCTGTGGTTGCCTTGGGCTGGTACACAAGCACAAAACATCATGTACAACATTTATACCTACTTCTTTAGTTTCAGTATCCTTTAAGGATGTCCCAAATCTTTGGGCAGCTATTGCCAGGATATCCTAAAAGTGAAGTAGAATTACCCAACCTGGCCCAGGAAATGTCTGGGCCGTATGTATTTAGGGATCTGACTGAGGTGAGACCAATATACATAATGCATCCCAGGTAGTGTAGGTAATTACTCCCACTATGAAGGAGTAATTAAAATCTTATGCTCAAACCTCAAATGTAGGGTAAATGTTATTTAGTTGGGAATTATATTATGCTTGAGTAATGTGGTGTCCACCCCTTGCATCATAATTAGTTGTCGTGAAAAAGAGTAGGCTAAAAACAGTTGACTGACAACTGAGCCAGCAATATTCTGGCACACAAATGATACACTGACACATTAAGATTTCCCCTAGTGATAGCTCTGGTGATAATCCGCCTACACATGTAGAGCATCCCATCACTAATGCTGCATTTCAGGAGGAATTCATGCTTTGCTGAATGAAGCAAGGCTGCATAAAGTTTTAATTAGCAGCTCCACTTGGCTCTGTGAAATCCGTCTTTTTAATGCCACCAGTAATCTAATTCGGTTCCCTGTGGCCCCATCGCCCAAATCTTTTAGCACAAATTAGGCATCTCAAACCTCTTCTTTGTCAATGTAAGCAAAAAAAGGCACATTTCTAAGAGGAGAAAAGCTGTCTGCTGTCTTCCTCATTCTGTTCGGTAATACAGTAAACCAACAATGTGTTCTGCCCAAGGGGTCACAGCAGGATTAACAAAATTGGCTGCATTGTTCTGCTTTCTCTGTGGTGGAGTTGTGAATGGCAGCTCTGTATTTTTTATCAGATTAGATTCATTGAGGTCCTCTAATGCTCTATAGCCTCAGCTTGGTGCCTAATCGGTTGGGAGGTAATTGCCTCCATTATAGTCAGAAATATCCAAGAAAAAGAGTTGATTAGATTCATTTGGATTCAAGTCTTGGATCTCTGCAAAACCAATCAAGTTGTTCCATTCCTAACTCAGCACGACACTTCCCTACATACCTTGCAATGTGTAATGGGGCATTATTGTGTTGAAACAGAACATCGCCTTCTCCAAACTGTTGCCAAAATGTACAAAGCAAGGGCTTTTAAAAAAAATGTCATGGTACGGTGCTGTTTTTCGGATAGCCCACCTTGTCTCAAATCAATATTCCTCTTCCACTACCCTCTAAAGATGGAATAGCTCATTCAGACCTGTAGGCCTCTCCTGGAATCTGGAAGCTCAGATGTTCTACAGACTGGAGAATATATTTCTAAAGGTCCAATGTTAGAAATGATGTGGCTGTTTATGAAGGTCACAATTAATAATCCTCGAGTTAACATTGTGTGGACAGAGTGGAACTTGACAGTGAATGTTTCAGCTTATGACTTACCATTTTTTTAAAGAGTACTCGCTTCAGGACTTTTCCAAAGGTTTCTACTGATCTGTGCTACTGTATGTCCAGCAAAGGAGAACTATGAACAGTTGATGGTTGCCATAATAGCCGATTCCACCAATTAGAACATGTGCCCATAGGGATAAGCAAAATATTTTACCATGTTTTGCCACAGTAAAAATCCCTAGCCTCTAATGCAGTGATCCCCAACCAGTAGCTCGTGAGCAACATGTTGCTCTCCAACCACTTGGATGTTGCTCCCAGTGGCCTCAAAGCAGGTGTTTATTTTTGATTTCCAGGCTTGGAGGAAAGTTTTGGTTGCATAAGAACCAGGGCTACTGTTAAACAGAGCCTTAATACAGGTTGCCAATCCACATGGCAGCTAAGGGTCAATTACAGCACTTATTTGGCAGCCCAAGAACATTTTTCATGCTACTGTTGCTCCCCAACTACTTTTTCTTCTGAATGTTGCTCACGGCCTCAAAAGGTTGGGGATCCCTGCTCTAATGTATAGCGAAAAATTGTTGCACAATTTTAAAAATGACGAGCAAAAAAAACCTCATTCCTTTAAATTAATTTGGTAAATTTTTTTGCTGTTTCCTCATATTTTTCAATACATGTCAGATTCATCCATCATTCGATATTTTTGGACAAATTAGGGAACATTTAATAACTGAGCACACAGCTTCGAATGCCATTGTCGGAATTCCTGCATCACTGTGGACGCAAACAGGCGATTTTCTTGACACAATTGCACTGGGCCTATTGCAATTGCTTCACAGTTGTGCCAAGCCTGCCTTGCATCATTTCCAGTGTTCGTTGTGCGAGTAACACCGGCACCTTTAGGTGCGATTGTGAAATTTGATGCAGGGGATGAAGGGAAACCTGGAGCTAACTCCTGGTCAGGAAGAAATACATTCACCAGGCATGGATTTGCGGCGAATTTCCACGTTTCCGTGTCCATGAATAAATTAGCGAAACTGACGCAAAACTTCATTAGCAAAAAATAAACAGTGGCAAAAAAAAATCAAAATTGTCACAAGCATAAAATTGATGCGCGTCAAAATTATTCACCCATTGAGTCAAATGTAAAAAAAATAGTAGCTGCATGTAGAAAAATTGCTGCTCACGTCAAAATTGACACCCATTGACTTCAATGTGTTTTGCAAATTCATCTCTGTTTCTCAAAGTGTTTTGCAAATTCTTCTCTGTTTCTCAAAATTTTTTTTGCTGTTTCGTGAATTTTCCCACGAAACGGGAAAGAATAGCCCATCACTACATAGCATTGCTTCATTCAGAATGGAATGCATATGGGGCTGAGGGGCAGATTTACTAAATTCACATGAATTCACATGAAGGATTAGAATATTTGATCGAATTTTCAAAAAGATTCAAATTCGAATTTCGAATATGCAAATTCAACCAAATTCGACCATTGAATATTCAAATATTAATTTTATTCGAATATTTGAAAATTCGATGATCGAATACTTCCGCTTGAAATTTAAATTCGATCACCTACTTCGCCAGATTAAACCTACTGAAATGGGGATCATTCCCTAAAATGGAATAAGAAAAATTTGTTCGATCGCATTGCGCTAAAAAAAAATTCAAATTCGATATTTGAATTTTTTAAATTTCCCACTATTCCCTGGTCGAATTTCGAATTTTTTTGGCATTCGAAATTCGACCCTTAGTAAATCTGCCCCGAGTATTGTCGAGCGCAACTATACAATAGTGCAAGGAACCAGGGCTGGATTTACATAGCGGGCGCCCCTAGGCCCACTGCCTTTCTCTTCCCCATGCTCTGCCCTTTTATCCGCAAATTTTCATCATCAGGACCTAGGGTTGCCACCTGACTGGTATTTTACCGGCCTGGCCGGTATTTTTTGATGGTTGAGCCCAATGTTATTAATAGGAAAAAAGATAATTATATAGGAAGGCCGGTATTTTTTTCAAGAATAGGTGGCAACCCTATCAGGACCAGAGCAATGGGGATCGGTGTATGGGAAATTTAAAAAAAATATTGTATCTCCTGCAAATCCCCAGTGTTTCTGAACAAATGTGGGTGTGGCTGGGCAGAATGCCTCCCCCTAAAATCTTGTCACCCTAGGCCCGGGCCTAGGTGGCCTTTCCACAAATTCGTGCCTGCAAGGAACTCATTTTGATATAACAATACTTTTAACCTCCCTTGCAGAACTAAATGAACCCTACAATGTATAGGGTCAGACTGGGCTGGCGGGAGACTGGCAAAAAAAACAGTGGGCTCCGGCCTACGCGGGCCCAACTGGCCTAGACCTGTTCCCCCGAAAAGACTATATCCTGCGCCGCAGTGGTATTCGCGCGTGTGTGCGCCGTGATGCCTTTGTGCATGTCAGAGACGGGAATTGGAGGTCGAGAGGGGGCCTGCAAGGAGAGGACTTCCTTTTGCAGCCCTGGTGGCCCCCAAGGCTCCAGTCCGACCCTGACAATCTATATCTAACAAATTTACATTTTTCTTTTGTGTTTATACAAGGAAATACATTATTACAAACCAATGCAGGGCCTCATAGCAGCAGAAATGAATGCAATATATAGAGCAGAATGGTGTTGATTATCTAACTCCTACTCAAGGTTACAGGTTCAACTGTTGCAGCTTACAGAGACCAGTAGGACCTCTATCGATTTTTTCTTTAGTCAGAGCTGAGACAGTAGTCCTGCCGATATTTTCCTTGACATACATCGAGGCAAATTTGTCTGCTTATATAAATATATTTTACAAACACCACTGTTTGTTTTATTTTAGTGCTCGAGAAGCTCCGGAGATTTATCCGAGAAGTTCATTTTGAGTACATAGTTCTTTTGATCTGCTATTATTTATCAACAAACTGAAGGAACAGAGGGAAGGCAGAAGACAAATATATACTTTTATTCAGTGAATCAGAGCTTGCTACTTGAGTTCATCTTAAAAAACAGAGCCAGGTCAGCCTTGTACAAAATTGTATTAAAGCTTGTTAAGTCCTGATTTGGGTTGTTATCCAGAAAGCTCCAAATTATGGAATGGCTATCTCCCATAGACCTTTTATCCATATAATCCAATTTTTAAAAAAAATTATTTCTATTTTCTCTGTACCTGATCCCAACTTAGATATAATTAATCCTTATTGGAAGCAAAACCAGCCTATTGGGTTTATTTCATGTTTACATGATTTTCTAGTAGAGTTAAAGGGATCCTGTCATGGGAAAGCTTTTTTTTCTTTCAAAACACATCAGTTAATAGTGCCGCTCCAGCAGACTCCTGCAAGAAAATCCATTTCAAAATAGAGCAAACAGATTTTTTTATATTCAGTTTTGAAATCTGACATGGGGCTAGCCATTTTGTCAATTTCCCAGCTGCCCCAAGCTATGTGACTTGTGCTCTGATAAACTTCAATCACTCTTTACTGCTGTACTGCAAGTTGTAGTGATATCACCCCCACTCTCTTTCCCCCACCCAGCAGCCTAACAACAGAACAATGGGATGGTAACCAGATAACAGCTCCCTAACACAAGATAACAGCTGCCTGGTAGATCTAAGAACAACACTCAATAGTAAAACCCATGTCCCACTGTGTACTATTCAGTTACATTGAGAAGGAAAAACAACAGCCTGCCAGAAAGCAGTTCCCTCCTAAAGTGCTGGCACAAGTCACATGACAGGGCAAGCTGGGAACTTGACAAAATGGCTAGACCCATGTCAGATTTCAAAACTGAATATAAAAAAAATCTGTTTGCTCTTTTGAGAAATGGATTTCAGTGCAGAAGTCTACTGGAGCAGCACTATTAACTGATGTGTTTTTAAAAAAACATGTTTTCCCATTACAGTTTCCCTTTAAATGTTAGTTATCTGCAGGATTAAATGCCACAGTAACTACCAACCCTAAGTGAAGCATTGGTACAGTGAATCAGTAAGAGTAACAGAGTACAGTGACTCTAAGCATTAAATTGTGCAGGGAATCCCAGCATTTAAAGCACCACAACCCCCAGCATGAAATGGTGCAATGGTCACTACCATTAAACTGCACAGTGAAATTAAGAATTAAGTGGGGCAATGACCCTCAGTTTTACATGGCACAGTCATCCTCATCTCACTTGAATGAACCGACTTTACTAGAATTACCCTTTGAGGAAAAGGTGTGGGACAGTTATGAGGTTTGATCCTTCTGCAGAGTGCTGGGTGTGCTTTTCCTTTGGAGAATTAAGCTTTGAAGAAGTTGATGGGATGATCCATTTGAAGCTTTGGAGTTGGTAGTATGCCCAATACCTACCAACTCATGCTGATTTAACCAAAAAGTGTCGCACATTACTGCAAAACATAATCATTACTTCTTTAATAACTTTGAAACAAAGCATCTCCAAGCATTAGAAGGACTACTGTCAACTGTGGGAACTCTACAACTGACTATATTGCTCATTATAACCCGCAACATATAAGTAGAACATTTTCAATTCATCTTAAGATCTTCCTTTGTAAAATCTTTTTATCCTCCCTTCCTTTGCCAGTCTTTACAGTGTGACTGTGCAATGCAGATGATTGAATAATTCACTGTGCGATTGTTTGAGCAGCCGAACAAAAAGAATAATCATTTCCAAAATAATGAAACATTGACATTTGGCGCAATTTCTATTATATAAAACATCTCCTCTTGGCAATTGTCTCCCCATCACTTTAATGCTTAGCTTTTCCCCCGTTCAGTTAACCTTCCTGTGTTAGAGTCATTTGGTAATTAAATATAAATATTTAAATAGGAACACTTTGGTTTCCAGCAAAGAATTCTCATGAATTATTCTACATTCTAAACAATAAAACATCTGTTACTGGTTTCTCTAACATGTGATTATGAGATAGCTCGATTAATGGAATGTAATCACAGGGGAAGACATGCTCTCTTTAATTACCTGCCATGTCACAAAGATGCCTCATTGCAGTATGGTACCTCTCCTTTCCTTGTTAGGTGAGAAGAGAAATCATTCTCTGAAAGAAGGTGCCCCTTATACTTTTGTAACTTTCCTCTCTTTATCCCATGATTTTCTGACCTCTTACCTCCCCTTTTCTTATTTCTAACTTTTTTAATCTAATTATGTTTTTTGCATTAATACTTGCAAAGCCAATTTCCCCCCTCTCGGCTCTTACTCTCTCCGTCGTACTTGTTTTCTATCTTCTTCTTCTTTTTCTCTTACTGTTCTAATTGTATCTTCCTTACCTTTGCAGAGTCACTTTGCAGAGATTTGACTCAACTGGAGAACTGGGCAACATACTGGCAAATGCGGTTCAGTGCTGCTAAATGCAGGGTTATGTACTTTGTTAGAAATAACATACGTGTGATTAATACTATTATTGGTATTGTGTTTGGGATTTCTTTAATTGAGAAGGTTGTGGGGATTTTTGTGGATAACAAACTGTTTAACTATAGACTGTGCCATTCAGTCACTACTAAAGCCAATAAAGAGCATGAAAAACTTACACTTCCTTCACAATTTTCTTCCTTTATATCGATCCGTTTCAGTGTGTTATTATCCAACCTGTTTTTTTGTTAGTTGAGTTATGTTCATGCTCTTCCTGCTTTATAAATTTTCCTTATTCCACATGCTGCTTCAAGCTCCTCAATATGTTTTCCAATTTCCCATAGATAACATCTTTCTGTCTTGTATCTCATCACTAGGAATAAGTGCATCACTCAGAAGTTATACAATCAAAACATGTCAATGCACCTAACTCACCTTTGCCGAACGTTCTAGATGTCTCTTTTGGTGGTGTTTACCAAGGATAACCTTCAGAATAACTGTCTCTCCAGGAAAAGCCTTTACAATTCTTTCTAAATTCAGTATGTGCTTTCTTACATTCTTGCTTTCTACATTTGTTACATTCAGAGAAGAATCTTGAGCCAAAGAATCAACAGTAGTCACTAAAGGCAGCATTGTTATAGTTCCATATGTTCAGGTCCTGTAAGGCAGGGGTCCCCAACCACCTGGCCATTGCCCAGAAGCTGGCCGTGGACAGTCCTAAACTGGCCTTCCAGGTCACACAGAATTGGATGCCGGCGTGCCCGAATGGGATGCTGGTGGAACCCGAAATCTGCACTGACAACGACCCCACCTTGAACCCCCCCCTCGACCCAACCCACACCCTGATCTTTGCAAAATTGTTTGCCTTAAAGGGGTGGTTCACCTTCAAGTTAACTTTTAGTATATTGTAGAAGGGCCAATTCTATTTTCAATTGGTCTTCATTATTTATTTTTCATAGTATTTTAATGATTTGCAATTTTCTTCTGTTTCTTTGCAGCTTTCAAATGGGGGTCACTGACACCATCTAAAAACAAATGCTCTGTAAGGCTACAAATGTATCGTTATTGTCACTTTTTATTACTTATCATTCTATTCAGTCCATCTCCTATTCATATTCCAGTCTCTTATTCAAATCAAGGCAGGGTTGCTAGGGTCCTTTGTACCATAGAAACCAAATTGCTGACACTGCAAAATAGAGAGCTGCTGAATAAAAAGCTAAATAACTATAAAACCACAAACAATAAAAAATGAAAACCAATTGTAAATTGTCTCAGAATATCACTCTCTACATTATACTAAGAGTTAACTTAAAGGTGAACAACCCCTTTAACACTGGTCCCCGGGCCAAAAAAGTCTGTGGACCCCTTCTGTAAGGAAAAAGGGGCTACACTCACATGCACAAATGCACACCTACAGGTATATGAGTATACAAACACACCTACACACATCTACACAACCACACACATCTACATAAGGACATACTCACATGCACATCTACACAAGCACACGCACACCTACACAAGAACACACACACATCTTCATACCTCCCAACTGTCCCATTTTGAGCAGGACAGTCCCAATTTTGATAGCTCAAACTGCAGTCCCGGGTTTGTTACTGAAATTTTAAGACTTTCGCTTTGATCTCCTGCACTGAACAGCCAGGAAAAGATACGTTTCTAACTTAATTGAATTTTGGCAGAGAGCCCAGAATAGATACTTTTGCAACAATTTAAGATAATCAAAGAAGCAATTGTAACAATTAAAGATGTATTTAAGGGTCTCTTGGGGAAACTGTGACTTGCAGCTTAAAGGGCAATTCACCTTTATTAGCAAAACTGTAGTAACACATAAAACACCTGACATAAGTTCAAACTTTCATAGCCTGCCACATTTTGTAAAATGAACATGGTAATCGGCGGGTGCGGCCACAGAAATGGGCATGGTCAAAAAAATCTTTTTGTCCAATTTTTGTTTCCATTTTGGGAGGTATGCATCTACACAAGCACACACTCACACCTACACAAGCACATACTCATACTTATACCTACGCAAGAGCATACTCACACACACACATCTGCACAAACACACATTCACATGCACACCTACACAAGCACACACTCGCCTGCACATTTACACAAGCCACACTCACACACACCCCTATACAAGCACACACACACCACTACACAAGCACACACTCACACACTCCACTACACAAGCACACACTCACATGCATTCATACACAACAAGCATGCACACACATACACTCACATGCACACATCCCCAACACACACACACATGCAAATGCACACTCACATACACAATCCCCCCCATATATCATACCTGAATAATTACATCCTTTGAACAGACTGTAAAATGTCAGTAAGCAGGTCAGGCTGCTTTATATATAAAAATTTGTTTTTAAAGGCTCATTTGTAAGAAAGGGCAATGATGTTATTTATGTAACACTGTGGCAGTATATATAATATGAATCCATTAACCTACAAATATAAAGCATAATTGTTTCCTTTTTACGGATGTAAAAAGCAGAACAATATTGCTTAGATACACTGATGGACCTCCTCCTCTCCATGTATGTCAGTGATTCAATCACTTTTTTATTGTGCTGTCGGATGATCTCTTTAATGCTTGGCACAATGACGGGACAACTGCATTTTCCGAGTGCTGTTTTGTTCATTATACTCAGTTAATATCACAATCACAAGTTTTTGTTCATTAATCTCACAATCACAATTTGGTGTTATGACCAGTGCAGCCCACAGATCTTTGCATGTACCCCTAGGAACTAGCTATAGCTAAGAAAAGGTGCAAAACATCTATTTGTAAATGTCAAGATAAACCCACATTATTATGTGGGGGTGGGGACTCTTTAAAGGAAAGCTAAAGCTTAAAGGGATACTGTCATTTCATTTTGAAATCTGACATGGTTCTAGACACATTGTCAATTTCCCAGCTGCCCCAAGTCATGTGCTCTGATAAACTGCACTCTTTACTGCTTTACTGAAAGTTGGCGTGATATCACCCCCCTCCCTCCCCCCCCCCACAGCCTAACAACAGAACAGTGGGAAGGTAACAAGATAGCAGCTCCCTAACACAAGATAACAGCTGCCTGGTAGATTTAAGAACAGCACTCAATAGTAAAAACCCATGTCCCACTGAGACTCGTCCAGTTACAATGAGAAGAAAAAACAACAGCCTGCCAGAAAGCAGTTCCCTCCTAAAGTTCTGGCACAAGTCACGTGACCAGGGGCAGCTGGGAATTTGACAGAATGTCTAGCCCCATGTCAGATTTCAAAATTGAATAGAAAAAAATCTGTTTGCTCTTTTGTGAAATGGATTTCAATGCAGAATTCTGCTGGAGTAGCACTATTAACTGATGCATTTTGAAAAAAACATGTTTTCCCATGACATTCCCCCTGCTGCACCTTATATATTGGGGTTCTGTACCAGCCCAAGGCCACCCCAGTCATGTAGCAGGAAAGATCTGTGCATCTGGAAATGTAGCCCACCCTTTTTTTTCCTGCTGATTCCCAGCTCAAGCTCAACTATACATGGGCAATCACTATTCTATATTCTCATTATATGACAGCTCAGAGACCAGTGCAATTTGCATGAAAATGTAATAATCAGCCTCTGTAGCATCAGCCTCTATGATATTTAAGTCTCATTTTCTGCTTGATGATTTCCCACTGCCCTTAAGCTTAATTCTCAACAGTGAGCACAGTGGACTTGGTTAACCTCTCTGCAAAACTTTGAAGGCCTGTCCCATTACCGTTATAGAGATACTGAAACTTTAGTTGGGTGCAGTGAGTTTAGTATATACATTATGGTATTTCTACCCATATTGGTTTTTAGGGTCTAGTTCACCTTTGTATTCCCAGGTCTGTTTAATGTGGTATTCCATGAATGTAAAATATCCTGATATCTGACAGCATCTCTTTGTCTTTTTTGACTAATCATAATCACCATCATCATGATAATTTACTCATATAGCGCTGGCAATTCTTATTGCATGGCAAACAAGGGTCTTACAGGATAAAACATAAAATTAAAGGGCCATGCTAAGTGTTGGCAGGAGTGATGATGGATGGGGATGAATGCAAGTTATGAATAAAAGGACAAGAGCATTAAACCTACAAGACACAAAGGGTATATATTTTCATGACATACAGTACTTCTACTAATAACCACTATTAACCACTCTATTTCCTTTGGGAGGAGCTTGGAGGAACTTGACTACCACAAGATGTAAAACCACATATAAAATGTTGCCAGACATGAAAGTGGAAATGAAAGTAGGAAGATGAATGTTGGAGACTGGTTGTGAAACTTACAAGGTATCTGTAATATTAGTGCTGGTCCAGATGAACAGTACAGAGCCAAATAAACCTGGGCGCAAGACCAGGGAAGGATGTTGGGGCAGGACAAGGCAAAACAAAGCAAGGTTGGCCTAACCAATCCAAGCCCGCTCCCCGCAAAGAACATCAGGTGCTGGGTTTGAGTAGAGTTGGTGGAGGCTTGCGGTGGGTTTCAGAAATGGAGAAATTCATTACTGTAGTAGTGGGAGCCCCTGAGGTGGCAGCCCTGGTGAGTCCCGAACATCCCAGTCGAACACTGACTGAGCTGTATCTGGATATGAGCCATCAGATCCTGGGCTGAAGTCCAGTTGGGACATGACCTTAATGGAGAACAAAATCTTCACTAAAGAAGTAGGGCAGACATGTTGTACATGATGTTTTGTGCTTCTCCAGCCCAAGGCAACCACAGCCCTTTAGCAGTAAAGATCTGTGTCTCCCCAGTAGATGCCCCAGTAGCTCCCCATCTTCTTTTCTGATTCACTGATTCACATGCTCTGTGCTGCTGTCACTTACTGAGCTTAGGGGCCCACTCACAATATACTCTACACATAAGGGCGAAGCGTCTAACGCTAGCGCTAATTCACCAGCGTGACGTCAATTCGTAACTTCGCAAATTCACTAAAACCGATTCTGTCAATTTTTCGCTAGTGAAGTAGATAGACTAGCGCAACTTCGCACCCTAACGCCAGGCGACGTTACGCACTGACGAAGGATCGTAATTACGCTAATTCACTAAGATGAACATTTTACTGAACGTTACCTCTTACGCTAGACGTTACTTCGCCAGGTCAGACCTGGCGAAGTTCAATACAATAGATAGGAGTTTCTAATATTCTAAGTCCCAAAAAACGCTGGAGTGTTTTACCTTTTAATGATGTAATAGTCTGAAAAAGAGCGAAATGTTTCCCTACATTTCCTAACATATGGCAACTCAACTATACAGGGGGCACATGTTTAGGGCAATAGGACAATAGGGCAAATTAGCGTAAATGCGCTGTGCCTGGCGAAATAACACTAGCGCAACTACGCTACCGTTCGCCGACCTGAGCGTAACTTCGCACTTTAGTGAATTTGCATAGCACTTTAGTGAATTTGCGTAGCACTTTAGTGAATTTGCGTAGCGCTGGCGAAAATTTGCCTGGCGAAGTGCGGCTAACTTTAGCGTTAGTGAATTTGCCCCATAGTGTCATAGAAATATAGTCACAATATAAGGCTGATTAGTCATTAATACAGATAATTAGAAACATCACAATTTAATAATTAGCAAACCTGTAGCATCAGCTTATATAACAGCCAGGGAAGCTCATTTTCTGCTGGATAATTAGTGACGACCCCTAAGCTTAGCTTCTCAACAGCTGCTCAGAGCCCACTGAGCATGTGAGTGTCACAGACACTTTCCAAGATGGTGACCCCCTGTGACAAGTTTGAAGTCCTGGATAAGGTTATATATAATATGGCATTTTTTGCCATATTCATTTTAGGGTTTAGTTCTCCTTTAAATTGGACTAGTTGTGATGGAGGTTGTATTAATTACTCTACTAGAGGAGAGATGAGGAACAGATTATCAGTCTGAGGGTGGCAGTAGGGCCACTGCAGCCCTATGGTGGTAGTTGTTGGCAAATCTGGTGTAAAATGTAGAGATAGAGAAGGAAATCAACATGAATGAAAGAGAGAGAGTAAAAGAGAGTCATAATGTAAAATTGAATTGGCAACTCTATGACCGGATAAGTAACAGCAACAGCATTGCCCTATTTCCCTGTAAAATACCGTACTAGGTTTTATTAATAGAAATCTATTTTCTAGTTGGATGAATCCACAATACATGCTCAGTATTACAAGCTACTGGGAAATAATCCCAGCTTTTATGCAGAGAGAGACTGGAATCAAAACATTACCTTGATTTGTTTTCTCCTCTGTCTCTCATACTGATCATAGACCCAGGATTATACATACAGCAGGTAAGGAAAACAGTCATTAACTGTGGGTGAGAGATCTCACTATGAGAAATCATATCCGTTCTGGTGGCGCACAAACGATGAAACCTCCCCAATCACTTAGCAGGCAAAAACTAATTTCATCCTGAAGAGCGTTTCTAGTCTTTCCATTTAGTCAAGCACGGTGGAATGTGATAGATTTTTTTTTTTCTTGAATCGCTTCAATTTGTGCCCCCAATTCGAATAAATACATTTCCCTGTCTGCGAAGATGTTTGACCGCGTTGTTGGTTAAATAACATTGACGTAATAGATTCCGAATATATCCTTAGTCCACATAAAGCTAATGCAAGAAATTAAATGCTTCAGTGCTCAGCTAGTTTTGGAAGCCGCTTTAATCTCCAAAGCACTTGAAAACGGTGATGGATTCTGAAATGACATAACAGAAGTCAGAGATTTCCATCTGAATGCGTTGTATCTTGTTTGCTTAGGCCTTCGCTAATTTTCTTCAATTAAAAAAAAAATAATTGGCTTCTATAGTCCATAAGATATAACAAAGAAAACACAAACATGGATTTATGTTTATGGATAAAATGTATTTTCTTCTAGTGCTGGTATTGAAACGCACTTTACTCTCTATCTTCATTCATAAATGGCCGAACAATTAAAGCATTTCTAAAATTACATAAATTACCTGTTTATTTTAGCTGTTTATCCTTTAAGGGGCAGATTTACTAAGGGACGAATTGTCGAGGGCTATTAGCCCTCAAATTCGACTGGCGGATATTTGGCGAATAAATATTCTCCAAAATCGAAGGGAATATTCACCAGTTTTGAGCACATATTCAACTATTCTCCAGAATTGTACGATCGAATAGTCGCAGGAATAGTCGCAGGAAAAAACACTTGACTATTCACCAAAATCGTACAAATCGAATGTTCGAAGTGTTCGATTGTACGATTGAAATTCGGCAAAAGAAAAAAAAAGCCTATGGGGAGCTTCCCATAGGCTTCTATTGCAATTCGGTAGGTTCAATCTGGCGAAGTAGGCAGTTGAATAAAAATTTAAAGGGCAGGTTCTTCGACTGGCGAATAGTCAAGTGCTTGAATATATTTATGCGATCTATTCAATGCGCCCAAATATTCTATATTCGATGGTCGAAAATACTTAATTTGCATATTCGAATTGTCGCACGATCGTATTGAGACTATTCGCGGGCTATTCGCGACTATTTGCCCGAATATTCGACTCCTTCACACGAATTTAGGAAAGCTTCCCCTAAGTGTTCAAAAACTCCCATGAACTTCCATGAGCTCGTTATTCGACCAAATTTATTTAAAAAAAAAAATAATTTTTTTACTCGGGTGAATAGGATCGACCTGAAAACACTCGAATTGAATTTGATCGAATTTTAACAATTGCTTAGTCGAATTTAGTCGAGTTTTAGTCATAAAAAACCTTGGATAATTCAAATTCAAAAATGCTAAATTCGATATTCAGATTTTACTTTGACCCTGGATAAAAATGCACCCAAGTGTTTTAACTGCTTGTCTGCCATTCTCTGTAATGGTGGTGTATTCCTTAGAGCAGGGGTCCCCAACCGCGGGTCCGCCTGCTTCTTGGTCGCGGACAGTCCTGAACTGGGCCGCCGAAATCTGGCGTGTCCTGATTGGATGCAGGTGACCAGAATTGGACGCAGACCCCTTCAAACCCCTCCCGACTCACTCCTGACCCCCCAGACTCTCCTCGACCCCTCTGACTACTCCTGACCCCCTGTTCCTTGCAAGAAATTTGCAGCTGCACCGGTCCCCGGACAAAAAAAAAGTTGGGGAACCCTGCCTTAGAGCATTTTTTTACTCATAATACCAGCATCACTTTGGGTGCCCTCTGAATAAGGGAATCATGCAAGCTGCCCATTGACTTCCATGCATTCGGAAAAAAGTTGCCATAAGACACTGACTTGGGATTTGCTCCTATCAGCAGGAAACTGCACCGGCCCTGGGTTCTTCTGTCTTCCTTTTTCTTCAAGCGGCTGTGCATATGCAGTAGAACAAGAAGCCGAACTTTTTTATTCAACTGCACATGCGTTTGCCCCTGGAAATTTGAAGAAAGAAGAAGACAGAAGAGGATTGCTCCATGGTGCTCACTGGTAAAACCCCGGATCGGTGCAGTTTTCTGGCCCAAGGTTTCAGGTAAGTAAATGCAATCACTTGGGGGAGCCTAACATTTGCCACCCCCAAGTGGAAGAAAACTTTCCTTTAAGTGTAAAAGCCACAAAAAATATCTAGTACAAAAACTTGCCAATTCAAAGCAGTTGAGGTCCTATAGAACTCAATGGGAGCTGAGCTGATACAATTGGTACTTTTTTTTAGCCATTCAGACTTTTTAGATTGTTTTCACTAGTAATTGTCTGGATTTTGCAGGTTTTTTAGTGTATCATTACATTTTTGTACAACATTTTAATAAAATCAAAATAAAAATGTTAAGAATTGCCAGTAAATGATAAGGGAAGACGGTAAGAGTGAATTTTTCTCCTGGGACATTGAACTGGTCGCTGGCCTTTCTAATTTGTTTTTGTAAGTTAAATAATATTTCATGGATGACTGAATTTTTTTGACCCAATTAAAATAAATTGAGGAAAATCGCAGTCTCAGAAAGTAATAAACCAGCTCTGGAATCTTTTCGATTATCTGGGAGCGTCATGTCTGCCTATCTCATCCATGACCTCTACCACCCATGATAAATTTGTAGAAAAAAGACAAAGTGAAGTAAAAATTTGGAAAGACAAAACCTGGGCAAGGAAAGTGTAAAATAGAATAAGGCTAGAAATACTGTATTTTGTATACTAAACATAAACATGAACTTACTGCACCACAAGCCTAATCAAACAAAGAATTTATGCTTTCAAAGTTGGCAACAGGGGGCTGTCATCTTGTAACTTTGTTAGACATCTCTGCAATATCAAGACTCGCACATGCTCAGTGTGGTCTGGGCTTCTTAGGGGTCGTCATAAATTATCAAAAAACAAAGCTGCTTGAGTTCTGCATGGCTGGTAAGTAAGGCAGGGGCTCCCCCTGCTGTTCATAAGTATGATTGTTTCCCTGCCAGAAGTTAGGGACTGTATGAAAATTCCTATCCACAGCAATAAATGAAGGGAGAATTTCACTGCATACAGTCAGGTTTCTTATAAAAACGGTACACATTTTTTAATTAAAGTATTTTGGAGATAGATTTCTTTTTCATTAAAGAAAGTAAAAATGGGATTTTATTTCTTTGCCGTTCCTTGCCCTTTAAGGACAATGCTATAAACCAACTGCTGCATATTTATCGTGCAGAACTCGAGATACTCTCTCTTCCCCAACAATGTTTATTTCAAGAGCATCTTTTATGGATCCCTGACCGCATGTTAAGGTACAGAGCAATGAACCTCACTCAAGAGAAGAACAATGAATTCAGCTTCAGTATTTTAACAATGAATTCTCAAAGCAATGAACAACAAGATATCCTTCCCTTGCCATGCAACAGTTCCTGCACTCTGATCATCATGATTATTGTCTGAAATAGTACTCAGTCAGTTTCTTTACAGGAACATTCAGAACTGCCGTTAAGTGGCTGACGCCCTCAGCTGAATAAGATTGTTTGTGGAACAAATCAAAAGTCGCTTTCAAAAAAGTGAAACGAAAAGATTTACAAAATGAGGACATTCTTTAGAAATAATTGCTCAAATGCAAAGCAGGGTTACTTTGCTGGAAGATTAGAGTTGGGCTGGAGACATACAGAATTCATGACATACTGAAGCATAGGGATGCACCAACACTTAACTCTTGCAGAACTAAAAAATTATTTTTATTGTTCCATATACATTAAAACCTGTATTGACCCATGTATTTAGCCGGCTTACCCAGCACTTAATTGTAGACTCGTCAGAAAGGAAAGTCCTAGGCTTTCAAATACTAGCAGCTGTGCCCTCTATCCTATTGGTGGCATTGATTTTACTACACTAACATTTTATAAATAGGGCCCACATTTGTGTATTCCTTAATTTTAACCATTGTCAAGTCTGGTAGTGGCATTGAGATAGAGAAACTAACAGAAACTATAAAATAATCCTATATGCAAAGAACAAATACGTGCCTGGAGCCAATTAAGCTTAAAATAAAAGAGGTATCATTGAACACATTTACAGAATGTCTCCTCACATACAACCATCTATCCTTAACCATCAGTCATTCCTGCCATTCCTTTTCTTTGTTCTCATATAGAAATGGGGCAATGGCTGTGGTAAAGGCAAATAGTTGTGTGACTTGGAGGGTCCACTGACGCCTCTGTCTACTGGGAGTTTTCCTGGTATCCCAGTTGGCCAGTCTAACACTGGATCCATTTTGATATTTGCCTTATTTGGGCATCCATGTAGTTGGCCAATCCAGTACCAGTAGGTCTTTCCAGCTGATGCAAGGTCACCCATTCCGTTTATAAGAAAAGAGATTCCGCTTACATATTTAGAAGGGTTTTTTTTTACAGTGAGAGCTGTGAAGATGTGAGAATTCTCTCACTGAATCAGTTGTACAGGCTGAAAGCTTTATAAAGGTGTTGGAAGGCTTTTTAGCAAGTGAGAGAATACAAGGTTCTGGAAGATTGTTCATTGTACAAGTTGATCCAGAGACTAGTCCGATTGCCATCTTGGTGTTGGGAAGGAATTTTTCCCCCTCTGAGGCAAACTGGAGAGGCTTCAGATGGAGTTTTTTGCCTTCCATCAACTAGCAGGTAGGCAAGTTAAACAAAGATAAAAGGTTGAACTTCATGGACATGTGCCTTTTTTTAAACTAACTTACTGTGTTATGTTGTTCCGATATTTTGTCCTCTGGGGTCCGGCACAGCTGGTTGGCCATGGACCGAATCCATGATCTAATGTGTTCCTCAGCAGGATTTTCCATCCCATCTCACCAATATATGACCGATCCCTATACAGGTATTCATTTGGGAGCTGAACATTTTGGACCCATACACAGGCCAATAAGTTGGCATATTTGAGATACCTTTATCCCATTACTACTTGTTATTGCTACTTCTACTTGTCTTAGAACTGGTCTGCTCCACTACCATATTCCCAACAAGTGGCTAGCAAGCAACATGTTGCTTACCAACCCCTTGGATGTTGCTCCCAGTAGCCTCATAGCAGGTGCTCATTTTTTAGTTCCTGGCTTGGAGACAAGTTTTGGTTGCATAGAAACCTGGTGTAATGCCAAACTGAGCCTCCTGTAGACTGCCAATCCACACAGGGGCTACCAAGCTGACCAAAGCCCTTATTTGATACCATCAAGAATGTTCTGGATGCTTGTGTTGCTCTTCAGATATTTTTACATTTGACTGTGTCTCATGGGTAAAAAAAAGGTTGGGGACCCCTGTTTTAGAGGGTCATTTAAAAAAAAAAAAGAGAACATTTCCAGCATTCTCCAGGAAGAAATACCCAGCGAGTTGAAGGTCTGTGTGGTCCTTTCCATTAAACAAAAGGGAAGATGCTTTCTAGTGTACACATGTAATAAGAGACATCATAATACAATAGAATATCAAACTTTTCAATTGGACTCAACCTTAATAACTAAGATGACGTGTAACTTTCCTTGAGTTACTCCTCCAAGTCCTGTCCAGATTTAACTTACTTAATGCCCTCCCTCAAACATGCGACCGACATTTATACCACTAATACCAGCTATGCCACACATCTGCAACCCATACTCTGAGCTGTAATCTGGAGAGACATAATTATCCATTGTTGGACTCATGTTTCAAGGCTACAAATGGAGACTAAAACAGAACATTCTTATGGCAATACAAAATGTGCAGGAGTTATATTATGATATTAATAAAGGATTAGAACAGTGATCCTCAAACTTGGCCCTCCAGCTGTTAAGGAACTACAAGTACCACAATGCAATGAAGGAGTCTGACAGCCACAGTCAGGCAAATGCCTTGTGGGACTTGTAGTTCCTTAACAGCTGGAGGGCCAAGTTTGAGGATCACTGGATTAGAATAATTAGCTTCCTGATTGGAACTGAACCTAGGACCCCTGTGCTACAATGCAAAAATACTAATATTTTTACATTGTGGGAAATATTACCAGTAGCTATTATCAGATGTATTATTGTGGTAACCCCATGGGGAGGGGGCATTTACAATATTTTAATCAACCAATATATATATATATATATATATATATATATATATATATATATATAAAGCCTTATATTTTCAGTATACATTTCATATTCAGTGTATCAAAATAATTCTCTTCCTACCTTTTACTAAGTTTTTCATGGCGGAAATAGCAAACAGCAGGAGCTAGCAGTACAATTACATTCATGCAGGGCAGCCAGGCAGAGAAATCAGTCAAAGAACATTGCATTAGTCTGGTATATTTGCAATTCTGCTGTACCTATTATGTGTGCTTTGTTTTCATCTTAGACAGGGAAATTTTCATTACATACGTTTATCTTCCAGTTTTTCTCCCTGGAAAAAAAAGAGTATAGACCCATTTTCCATGATCAGAAAAGCCACTATGCAGAAGGCTCCCAATTATGGGACCACTATCTCCCATAGACTCCATTTTAATCAAATAATTCAAAATTTTAAAATTGATTCCCCTTTTTCTGTAATAATAAAACAGTGCTTTGTACTTGAACCCAACTAAGGTATGATTATTCTTTGTTGGAAGCAACACATGTGTAAATGATTTTCTAGTACACTTAGGGTATAAAGATGCAAATTACTGAAAGATTCCGTATCTAGAAAACTTTTCTACATAATAGATCCCATACCTATCTTTATATGAGTTGGGACAATGCTAAATGCCGATAAGGTAAAAGAAAAACTCACTCATTTTAAATACATAATAATACTGTAAAGTTACCAGATCATATGAAAAAATCTGAGAAACTTCTAGACTTCTAGAATACTCATTCACTAAAGGAGTGAAGAAAAATTGGCAGTTAGCCATGTTTTGGAAGGGCGCCCATCATACAGTAGCAGAGGCCTGACCAGCCAAAAGTGCAGCTAACATAAGATTTGATCTCCTAAAAGCCAATCTTGAAGGTCATATATGGAGACAATCGGGGTAACAACTCATTTTCTCTTCTAGCTATTCTTGAAGCTTTAGACAACTGGCCACTATAGTAATGTTTTCGTATATCTCTATGTTATTATCTATGGAATGGGGAATGTGACCAAATGTTGGACCTCAATGTGTGGCCTGACCTGAAAACCACTGAAATTTGTCACTCTTCATCATGGAAAATACATAGAGGAGATATCCTGTGTAGAGTGGGATTTACTTTATCATGAAAAGAATCATATGAAATAGAAGTTGCTTGTGTAAAACATGACAGGCTCTGAAGTGCTCTGTTTCATTGAGAAGGTTCTGAGAAGAACAATCAGCCTGACTGAAGAAGCCGTAACAGCAATTTTTTCTAAAAGGTTTCTCCAGTAACATAGATATTTATTGTGTTAAAGAATAAAAATAGTTGTGACAATTAACAGTTATCGATCTAGAGAGCTACCTGACTTTAGGATCAATAAGTCTGGTTCCTTCATCACATGAAGAAGTTATCTTCATTGCTCATCTAAAGTAGTTTTGGGGATACAATGATGGCACCCAACAGCTGAAAAGATGCAGAAACCATGACCGGGGCCAGCCCAGCCCTTACTTTACCTAAAATATCATTGGATGAGATTGGCCACAGGCAAGCTTTATTAGTTCATAGTATAGTAAACAAAATAACAAATACAGTACAGGTATGGGATGTGATATACGGAAAACCGTTATCCAGATGGCTGCAAATTAAGTAATGCCCAACTCCCATGCACTCCATTTTATCCAAAAAAAATTCATTTTTCTCTGTAGTAATAAAACAGAACCTTTTACTTGATCCCAATTAATGTAAAATGAATCCTTATTGGCCAAACCATCCATTGGGTTTATATCATGTTTGTATGATTTTCTAGTAGACTTAAGGTATGAAGAGCCAAACTACAGAAAGATTCATTATCCGGAAAACCCCAGGTCCCAAGCATTCTGGAATTACACTCGGAGTTGGAGTGCTCTACCTCTTTAATTCCAATGTGGTTCCAGGTGCTATAGCAGTACTCTGACCAAGCCTGCCTATGATCCAATCATCAATCCAAATATTCCATACACTGCAGCACACTGGAGATTGAAGTTTAGTGCAATCTGAGTATTTTTATTAACTCATAGTAGACAAACAAGCAGGCAACGTTTCGAACTCCACTGGGTCCTTTATCAAGCCTCTGGATAACAGGTCCCATACCTCTATTATATGTCTATTGTAAAACAGTACATAATCTTAACATTGCATAGCAAATTGTATAAGAACTTTTATACCAATATCTAATCTGCAACCAAGGGTCAGTCTGCCTGTCCAAATAAAGCAATGGCCACTAGCCTAGGTGAACATGCCCAACACAGTCCACCTGAGTACATTCCCTCACAGGTACAGAACCCTTCATAGAATCACATCACATACATGAGTTGTTACTTTGGGTTCCTACCATGCCAGGAGAAGCAGGCTGACCCACCTCATAAAGCTTGAGTGGGCAACCTAACAGCTAATCTGTCTACCTTCCCAAAACCTAAAAATACAAAATAAAACTATTGTATCCTCTGCCCCCTAACGCCGCATGAGTGACAATTAGGAAAAAAACAAACTACCTGTAATCTAGGGATAGTGGGACAGGAACGTTTGCTATCACTTTCCTTGTTCAAAAAGGAAGATGTGACACTGTCCCTCACCTATAGCTTCTCTCACTAATTATAACCTTTGCCTAATAATTTACTTAAATTAGTCTGTCCCTTCTAACTAGGCTGGCCTATTCATGAAGCACCTAAACTGAGCTGTTATAAAGGGCTCACTTTGGAGAATTTTAGGTAAGGGAGTATATGTGTGTGTGTGCAGAGCCCTTATGAGTAATTAAGGTCCTGCCCCACACCATTAGCAGGGCCCTCTCCCCAGGGCCCCCCTAGTATTAGCCTACCATTTTACTGGGCCCCCTGAGTTTTGAGCTTTGCCAAAAAAATTGGCCTAAATGAAAAAATGTCCCATGCATACGTAGTCATACCCCATATTCACCCTAGCCATCCCCAATTATTCCAAACCCTACCTTGATGTACCCTGATCAGGCCCAATTATGACAATCATTCTGCCAAACCCCACCCACCAATCACAATTCCCAGACCTTCAAATCAAACTTTTCCACCTTGGCCACTCAAACCCTCACAACAGTACAGTGTTAGGTGCGTACGTAGCACATTGTGATTGATGCGTCCCCGCCCCCTGCAGCAACCAATCTGCAACCCTCCTCCACCAACCTGCAGCAACCAATCTGCAACCCTCCTCCACCAACCTGCAGCAACCAACCTGCACATACTTTTTCATATTTTTTTAATAAATGCGACACGATCAGGGCCAGTAGATGAGGTCATGGAGCACAGTGGGGAGTGAGTCTGGGTTAGTAGAGCCTACAAGGGCCAAAGCCCACTGGGCTTTTTTCTTTGTGTCCTGGCCCAATCAGAACCTTCTACAATATCCCCTGACCCTCCCAATGGTGACTCTGTATGTCTGTATGTTTATGTTAGATAGACAGTTACAAGAATGAGGAACTTGTTATTCTTGAATGTTATCTCAGAGGGATAATTTGCTATAAACTGTGTATCTAGGACAATCCTGGGAATGTTCTGTGCTGTGCACGCCGTATATATCTAATGGTAATGTATTCACAGCCTCTTCGTTTCCGTGACCTCTGAAATGCTTTAGGTGCCCCCAAAAAAATCAGTATTCAGCTTTAGTTGCGCTAGCAAATCTCCTTACTTGACATGCACAGATTGGGGGCTGTCACTCATTTGCTGCTCTCATTGTGCGGATTAGACTCTCGCTCTGCATTCACAGCGGCTGAACCAAAGTGAAACGACAAACACAGGTGACTGCAGAACAATGTCAGGGTTTTACATCTAAACTGGGAGAATTGTTTAGGATAATATTTTAAAGGAGGCTCACTTATTTATTCATTGATTTCATTAATCCCCTCATCTTGTTTTATTCTCTGTTACTTACAAGGAATGAGCAAACGCCTGTAGTGTAATATGTAAATAAAGATTACATTTATTATAGAAAATAACAGAGTCACAGGCTCCTAGTACTTAAGTCTTGCTTTATAATCAGCCCCTATGGAGTGCAGTTTCCCTGTAAGCTTAGAAGTAGCAATTGCATCTTCGTTGGAATGAAGGCTTAAAGGAAAACTATACCCCCCGAACAATGTAGGTCTCTATAAACAGATATTGCATAAAACAGCTCATATGTAAAACCCTGCTTCATTTAAATAAACCATTTTCATAATAATATACTTTTTTAGTAGCATGTGCCATTGGGTAATCATAAATAGAAAATAGCCATTTTAAAAAATAAGGACAGCCTCCTGGGATCAAAGGATCCAACGGTGCACACAAACATACCAAACAAACTATAAAGTTAGGTCACATGAGCCAATTAACAGGCAGAGCTCTGTCTTTTGCGTCAACACTTCTTCCTGTTACAGGTAGAGTTGAAATATTTCTGGTCAGGTGATCTCTGAGGCAACACACAGACCATCACTAAATGGTGGTTCAAGGCAAGAGATGTAAAAGGGCAAGATTTACTTAAATATATATACCAGGTAGGTAAGATTCTTTAATATGTCACTTGATTTGATATAAACTATCTGTTGCTCAAAAATTCATTTTCGGGGTATAGTTTTCCTTTAAATCTGAAATGTATAGGGAGGTGCCCATACATACAAACACCCCTGCAAACATTTACCCTCTAACATGGAAAACAAGCAGATACAATTTTTAGTTTGCATAGCTCAAGGACTACAGTAAGACTGTCAAGGTTCACTCCATAGATACCCAGATGGTAGGGCATTATGGCCATTAATGGCCAAACACCTCCAAAAATTCAGGGCATGAATGATCGGTTCTGTATACATAGCTTCATCTGCAAAAGCTCATTGGTCAGGAGAAGGGGCCTTTACCATGAATGGATGTAGTCATGGCTTGAACCAACATCATTCCTTAAGGTACCTGAATCTAAACATGCACTTTCACATAGTCACACTTAGTGGTGGTGTATCAGTTCTACAGGAACACCTACTGATGCTGTGAAACCCTTGAGCTACCATTACCTCGGAGGTTGCCATTGCTCCAGGGTTCCCACAGTGGTTTACTTGTGCCTAAAGAATCACACGCAGAGGCATTCTGAAGCAGGCCGAGGTAATAACACATTCCTGACATGGACATCTGTGTGCAATTGCATATGTTTTGGTGCATCAGCCACAACTGTGTTGGCCATGACTCCCCTTTGCAATTACCATTGGTTTATTGCATCTGAAATTGCATTTTACGTAATACATTTTGGTTGTATATTACCCTTAACAGGTCTACCAGTGGAGAAGGCAGATCCTACAGCTACTGGTGGTAGAGTCCTGCACCCACCTCCCAATATGTCCCTCTAACATGATGGCAGATAGTTAAATAACCATCTAACCCGTGACATCACTATGGACTGGAAGTGGCATCACTCTGGCACCAGATCAGAAGAGTAAGGAATAAAAACTTGCAGTAACATCAGGGTAGGGTGGGAAGAATCACTCCTGCACCTTAGCAGGGTTCCAGGGCAGGTTACCCACAGACTGATCACATGGTCAGAGAATTGGGGACCTTTTGTCCCAAACCCACTATTGTGTGGGTATTCCACCGGTACCTGACCCAATGCTGGACTTTTACTAAAGGGCAGCTGTACCCAATCAATGCAGTTTTAGTTTAGATGAACTGTAATTCCTAGAGGATTTGCAAATGGGGACACCTGAAGAGATGGAGATAATTGTATCAGGGTGTTGCAGAAGTTGCATAAAAAAAAAAGATCTACTTCTTCTCCCTCTTTCAAACCAAGGAGGCAGCAAGGATGGGGCATAAACATTTCACAACAGTCTCATTCCTCCATGGTTGCTGCACGGATGATTAATTATTAAGGGTGAAAACATGCTGAGATCCACATTCAAGCAAAAGTGATGTTCAACCATTGCTTACTCTACATGTTGCTGATTTACAACTCCGAACTTACTCCAACATAATTAGTAACATCAGTGATGGGTTCCTAAAGTCATACACTGCTCATGAACGTTTCCCCAGCTGTCTAGAACCTACAGCCATATCCAATAAGCTCCCTGTCTGTTCTGTGTATATCCGTCTCTCCGATATAAAAGTAAAATTATTTACAATTACACTGTTCTGCAGCAAACAACATAACACTATAGACAGAAGCCATTTCCAACAAGCTCCACTGGGGCATATATTGCACCCCAAAGACATTTTCATTTATGCAAGAACAAGGCCTACATTGAAGGTATTACTTAAGATCACAAAAGCACATAATCACAAATGGAAGGAATAATTAAAAGTCAGAGTTTGCTAAATGCACTGTCGCTTCTGACTACAAAACGGACACTTGGGAAGCATTTAGATGCCACGGAGTTTCCATTGTATTCTTATTTATAGAGCATCGGCTTGAGGATATCTCACTCAATGTGACATGCTATCTCTCCTGACCAGGCAGGAAATGAATGAGGCCTGTCACAATTCCAGGTTTAAATAGGATTATGTCTGCCAATAAAAATACTGAATTGGAATTGGAGCCCTACAAATGATACCGATCATCATTCTCCTCTCTGCAGCCTGACACATTCCTGAATAAACGCTAAAGTCAAGTGTCAGTCATTGCCGACAACAACAAATTGCTGAGAAAACAGAATGCCTTAAAATGCTTCAAATTTGTTTTTACATTTAGGCCTCTTGGGACTTTTTGGGTCCTACTTATTACTTTATACATTTGTACATAATTGATATAAATCAAATTATAAGGGTCACATGAGAACGCAAATGCAATTTGGATGCAAAATATTTTTCACCCATAATACAGACACAGAAAACTTGGGGTTTTCCAGACAATGGATCGCCTTACTTTAAAAGGGTTACTTATCAAAGTTTCTATAAATTTTTTTTTAGAAATTATATTAAAAAAGTCTGACCAACTCCTAATTGCTGAGTGGACCTTATTTATCAAAGAAAAAGCATGCTAAAAAAAAATCAGATTTTCCTGCCAAAAAGTCATATTTTCCGGCCAAAATCAGACTTTTGGCACCAAAATCCCCCAAAAAATCGGATTTTTGGCAGAACCTTATCACGGAACATGATATTGAAATGGGACCTTTGCCATTGACTTCTACAGGACCCCGGCAGCTTGGATTTTTTTTTCGTAAAAAAAAAAATCAATCTTTTTCGTGATTGTTGTATTCAGAGTTTAATAAATAACCCCCTATGTCTATTTAAAAATAATTCCAATATTAAATAAACCCAATATGCTGATTTTAGTTTGGATCAAGTACAAGCTACTGTTTTATTATCACACCATATAAAATAAATTGAATTATTTGACTAAAATGAAGTCTATGGGAGATGGACCTGGTATATCAGAAAGAAATAGGGTGAATAAATTATGCCTTAAACAAAATACAGAATCTTCAGCCTCAGTTTGTGTCTCCACTTATTCCCTCGTTTCTTCTGCTTTTATTTTGTGTTTGCATCGTAATTGTTTTGCCCTTTCAGAAGAACAAACAAATAGAAAAAAAAGAAAAGAAAAAATCAACAATTTTGCATGTTAAGAGCATGGACACAAAAAATAATAATAATAATCATGTAGTTGTGTCCAATTTTCCTCTTTTTTCCCTCTCTTACTTAAAGTAAAAAAACAACAAAATATATCTGATGGCGCTGGAAGAAGAGCCTGGAGAAAAGCAGGGAAATTTACTCCTCGGTCTGGCTATACAAAAGATAAACAGCTTTAGAAATGCTATGAATGCTTTGATTGGTACCTAATGTCAACCATTTTTAAACTGTTAAAAGGAACCAACTTTCTGGAAGTTTAAAATTTCCAGATATCAGAATTGGTAAGACATTAAAATTAAAGTTCTTTAGATAAAGGGGGAAAAGCACAAAAAATTCATTTTACTATGTACAGTATTTAATGCCTTTTAAGAAAAATCATGTTGATCAAGATAGGAAGACCCAAATGCTATCTACAACCCCCAGGACCCTCCAAACCCTCCCTCCCTTTTGAGGGGACTTGGGGTTGTAGGTAAGACTTTGTACTGCTTTAAAAGGCAAATGTTTATGGCATACAAGTGCCAGAAGGCAGAATTTCACAAATATGTCAAAGTCAGCATAGCGGAAAGAAGGATTTTGGATTTTTGTGGATAACAATTTGTGCAACTCTAGGCGGAATATTTCATTTGCTACTAGTACAAATGTTCTGTACCTGGTAAGGACTTGCCTTTAGTATGCAGTTCAGTTTTGGGCTCCAGTTTACTGTCATGGGAAAACGTTTTTTTTTTCCAAAACGCATCAGTTAATAGTGCTAATCCAGCAGACTTCTGCATTGAAATTCATTTCTCAAAAGAGCAAACAGAATTTTTATATTTCATTTTGAAATCTGACATCAGGCTAGACATATTGTCAATTTCCCAGCTGCCCCTGGTCATGTGCTTTCTGGCAGGCTGTTGTTTTTCCGTCTCAATGTAACTGAAGGAGTCACAGTGGGACGTGGGTTTTTACTATTTAGTGCTATTCTTAGATCTACCAGGCAGCTGTTATTTTGTGTTAGGGAGCTGTTATCTGGTTACCTTCCCATTGCTCTGTTGTTAGGCTGCTGGGGGAAAAAGGGAGAGGGTGATATCACTCCAACGTACAGTACAACAGTAAAGAGTGATTGTAGTTTATCAGAACATGACTTTGGGCAGCTGGGAAATTGACATTATGTCTAGCCCCATGTCAGATTTCAAAATGAAATATAAAAAAACCTGTTTGCTCTTTTGAGAAATGGATTCCGTGCAGAATTCTGCTGGAGCAGCACTATTAACTGATACAGTATCCGTTTAAGTAGAAGGAAATTAATGAGCTGGTAAAATGGATAGAAAATTAAAATTTTGAAGAAAGACTGTCAAGGTTGGGGGTGTTGTCTCTGGAGAAGAGACACTTGAGAAGGGACATGACTACTCTTTACAAGTCCATTAGAGGACATTATAAACATATAGCAGGTGGGAACTTTCCCCATAAAAATGATCAAAGCATCAGAGGCCTCCAATCTTTAGACTAGAGTAACAGAACAGTGTTAGTGGATCTTCACAGTGAGAACTGTGAGGTTGGGGAATGCGTTACTGGGTGATGTGTTGGCATATCCTAGAAGTGCCTTTAAGAGTGGTTTGGATGATTTCATGGACAAGCATAAAATACAGAAGTGTTGGGATCTTAATATTAACGGTTAGTTTAGGTCTTGGTATATAGTTGATACATGCTTGTAGCCATGGCTTGGTATAAGTATGTGCATATACTGTATGTGCACTGGGGTTCAATTAAAGGTCTCAAATTTGATGGACTTTTGTATTTTTTTCAACCCATGTTGACTGTGTCAGACACATCCATCTTCCAGCAGGATGTCTGCCAGGGTGCCTCCCATAAGAGATATTGATGATAGTGATTTAATCCCTGTGCTGCAAAGAACAGTTTCATGTAAGCACCATGTGCCTTCTGCAGAAGAATCTAATGATGGTATTACTCAGCTATTCTGATTTTCAAGCTAATTCCAGCACAGACCACAGAAACCTTCAAATAGGATAGGGACCTCTCCCATAGACTTATATACAACCTCAGCATGGTCTGAGATGGAAGATTTTTGGATTGAGACTTTTACCATCCTTGGGGAATAATAAATCTTGAAAAAAAAATCCCACTAAAAGTTCGGGTTTTATAGCAAAAAAAAAAACTTGCTTTTTTCCAGCATGTCACACTCATAAACCCCTTAAAGAGGAAGTAAAGTCTAAAATAGAATAAAGCTAGAAATGCTGTATAGATAAAAATGAACTTACTGCACCACAAGCCTAATCAAACAAATGATTTATGCTTTCAAAGTTTGCCACAGGGGGCTGTCATCTTGTAACTTTGTTATACATCTTTGCAAGACCAAGACACATGTGCACATGCTCAGTTTGATCTGGGCTAAGCTTAGGGATTGTCATACAGTAAATTATAAAAGCCACAGGTCCCATACCTGTACTTTGGTCTTCTTATACTGGTACTTTAGGGTCTACAATTCCTCCAGACAACATTGGCAGCTTATTAGAATGTGTGAGTGGCCTATCAATTGACCTAAATCAGCAGATAGCTGTTGTGCAGGACCATGTATCTATAAGCATTGCTATATGATCCAAGTTTTGGTCCCTGGGCAAATGATTGGATCAACCCAGCAAATGTTTGGCCAAAGAGGGCTGAGTAGGCCCCAAACAGTGTTGGACTGGCCCACTAGGATACCAGGAAAAGTCCCAGTGGGCCCAGGTGTCAGTGGGCCCTCGTGCTGCTCATTTGGCCAAGTTCATGGTCATTCCCTATTTCTAGAGGCTAAATAGATGTAATAATAGATTATAGTATGCAAAGAAAATACACTAGGAGAATAGAGGTTGAATGAGTAGAGGAATAATGATAGTACTGAGAGTTGGCCCCTGGTCTAAATTTTTTTGGTGGGTCCCTAGTGTAAGGTTTTAGGGTAGGCCCCTGATGTCCCAGTCTGACACTGGCCCCACATGAGCAGAACTCCCCCCCGGTATATAAAGCCTAAATTGATGGAGAATGCAAATGTAATAAGAGGTATTAGTACTGGAAAGAGGGACGTTAAAGGCCCCCCATACACGGTCCGATAAAAGCTGCCAACAGACCGAGTCAGCAGCTTATTGTCTCATGTGTGGGGCCATCCGACGGGCTTCTCCGACCGATAACTGCCCGAAAGTCGAAAGTCAGATTGCAGCCTCATCTGTGAGTGTATGTAGTGCTGCGATCGGACTGCCTGCTTCAGATGCATTATGACCTGATCGTTGGGCCCGATATCTCCCACGACATCGGCAAACGAGCAGATCTCTGCGTCTATGTCCACCTTATGTTTACAATCCTTAAAAGTGAACCACCCCTTTAAAAGAGCACTGGGAACTGCAAACTTCCCCGCAACATAAAATGAGAAGGATTACATTGTATTGAACAATGTAATTTGTAAAATGGATATTATTTCTTTAAGTCAATATTCTTGATTGTTTAATCAAATGTAAGAAAATGTCAACTAAAGGGAGACCTACTTATAACCCATTTTACCCCATGCAAGTGTTCCTTTAAATGTTAATTCAATAAGTCCCCACGCTCAGCACAGCAAGTAGAACAGAATTGAGTTTGATCATGAAACATCTATGAAAGGCATGAAAACAAATGAGAATTTTATCTGAATCAAAGAATGTTGGTTTTTCTCCAGACCCCTCCAGCAAACAAATTGCGTTTTCGAGATTTTTTTTAAGCAGCAGAAACCAGGCACGTAAATGGATGTAAGGATGCGACTGCAAATCGGCTTCTGCAATTTCAACAACCCAATTAAACATTTAAAGCAGGCGGAATTGCTTGTCTGCGATGTTTTGTACTTGGTGTAAAAATAAAAACACAATTATGCTGCGCTAATGAATATTTTGTAACAAGAGGCATAGGCAATAAAAATCATTAATCCAGTTACAGGCCTACTGTACACTTTAGTGCTAGTGGTTATAATGTTAGCGATTGCTATAAAAGCATTGTAGGCAGTTGTGCTGTAGATGGAATTATACAGATCTGCATTTTGGTGCAACTAGAAGAATGACTACAATGCGTTCCTATGGGAAATTCTAATTCATAGGATGCATGGTAGTATTACTTTAAGACTTTTTTGCTGTGTCATTTACTTATACTACCCTCCTTTATTCAGTTACTCTGTACATAGTGATATATATTTCAGTAGGCCAACTAAACTAAACTTATCCCTACTTTAGCAAGTCCTATATTTGTTAAATTTGATAGCAATAGTATGACATGGGCAATGTCCTGGCAGATGGTCAGCACTGGACTGAGGTTCAAGGCCCACCAGGGCTTCTGACACAGGGGACTCCACCTCTCCTCCGGGCCCCCTGCCCCAACTGCAATCCCCACTACAGGCCTTCAGCCTCAACAGCAACCCCCCTCTTGCCCCTCAGCCTCAACAGCAACCCCCCTCTGGGCCCTCAGCCTCAACAGCAACCCCCTCTGGGCCCTCAGCCTCAACAGAAACCCCCCTCTGGGCCCTCAGCCTCAGTGCGGGCCCTTAGTGTCTGACCCTGCACTTTTTGCCACCTAAATGTATCTTCAACCAAAGATTTTCACCTTTTAAGAAAGGAGCACACTGACAGTGCAGGGTGGACGTATAAAGCCCTGAGCTTTATTCACACATTGACCAATAAAGCAGGCTTAAACACACAATGATTAGTGGGCGAATTTCTCCCGTTTCAGCATAAAATTCATGGGCCCGCCCACCGGCATCATGGGCCCGCCCACAGGCGTCATGGGCCCGCCCACCGATGTCATGG
The DNA here is from genome assembly GCA_024363595.1 of Xenopus borealis. Classification (NCBI taxonomy): domain Eukaryota; kingdom Metazoa; phylum Chordata; class Amphibia; order Anura; family Pipidae; genus Xenopus; species Xenopus borealis. The sequence continues at coordinate 10,160,880 of CM044437.1, read as the reverse complement.
GACCACCCCTTGTCCGGGTTCAGCCACAGGAAAAGGTGGTAACCCTAATTCATAAGGGTGATTCAAGGCAATCAACTGTTTGCTTGTAGTTTCCTATAATGGCGGAACTTCCTTTTGGAAAACAGGAATCTAGACTAAGTAGGATCTTCTCCTGTGTTAAGTTCTTTTCCATACATGAATGAGGATCTGCTGAAGATGGTGTTCTCATCTCATGGATGAAACGGATAAATAGTTCTGTTTTGATCTTAGTGAAACAAGTTGCAGGTACAACTTCAGACCTATCACAATTTTGACATTATGATATGTTGATGACACCCATGGTTCTGTAATGCCGCAGTAAAAGGGAGCAATGAGGACAGGCATGGTATGGGATATGTTATCCGGAAACCCGTTATCTAGAAAGTTCCAAATTACAGAGTGGCCATCTTCCATAGACTCCATTTTATCCAAGTAATCCGCATTTTAAAAAAATGATTTCCTTTTTCTGTGTAATAATAAAACAGTAGCTTGTACTTGATCCCAACTAAGATATAATTAATCCTTACTGGAGGCAAAACCAGCCTATTGGGTTTATTTAATCTCATTGACATGGCTGCTCTCCAGTTTCTTTCCAAAAATTCTGGTTCCTTTTGGCGTCCTTCTGCCCTTCTTCCCCAGTTTCACCGTCACATTGATACTCTTCTAAACCCATACATCTATAAAAAGATAAAAGTGTCATCTGATACATTCTATAAAATATATATGGACCCATAAAATGTACCGCAACTATATTTTTTTCCAGACTTGTCACATTCAAGCAGATACCCTTGCCGAATTTTAGTTTTCCCAGCACCATGCAAATCATTTCAATCTGCTCACATCAACTTGAGTTATAACCCGACATTAATCATCCTGCACTGATACTGTTGGACAGTTCTTCTGGGAAATACAGTGTCTAAAAAGATCAATTGTTAAGCTTTTGTTTTAACAGTGTTATGTTCCTTCATTCCACTAGACAACTGAACACAGCTGATATGTACCTAAGATTGATTGGTATGCAAATATGCGGCAGATGTGGCTTCCTTGTGGAACATCAAACTTCAACATTCCATCCCAAGTGAGTCTCCATGTAGGCAAGGTGACTGGTTCTCCACCTACCGCTCAATACAAATTATTTCAGAGCAGTGTTTTCCTGAAGTTGATTCTATACTTTATAAGTGGTAAAGTACTGCATGTATCTTTCAGTATTTAACCAAACAGTTTACACTACTGCATTTAATGACATGTTGCATTTATAGATCTCATTATGTGACAGGGAGACAGATGATACTTACTGTATAGTAACAGTGGGATAATAGTCTCTGGGAAGGGAGTGTGACTGTGGGATAGCAGGTATAGTAGGGAGAGATGGTGCCTATAGTAGCAGTGGTCATGGTAGATCAATGATGCTCAGGATACATACGAAGCATAAGAACGATTTGTGACCAGGAGGATTTGAATATTTATTTTTCATTCCATCCATAGGTGTGTTGAACTTCTGTACTTTTCCTATTAGATTGAAATGCAATAATATACCTTCCATTTTTTTTCTACATTTAATTAAACTTGATTTCTTTATCCACACATCTATATCTTGGTCAAATTAAATGTCACCTAGGAAATACCATGTGCATTGATCTTTCCTGACTTATAGAACAGCAAAAAAAAAAACTTAATTTTTGCTTATTAATGCAGAAACCACTGGACTGAAGTGCGAGAAATTAAAGTAAAAATTAAGTCTATCCATCATGTTCCATGAGCCGGGGAAAAATGAAGAAAGCGCAGGCTACTATTTACCTTGCTTCCCATTCACGCTTCAAGAGCATCTATTATAAAAATACTTATGAATAAGGGAATGATAAGTACAATGCTACATTACTTGCATTACACTCCTTTGTGCCGTTTACTTTCTTCTGTAACTATGTTGTAGTTTGTACAACAAACCCATCTGTGTATGCAGTTGATTCCCATTAGAATTAAAGCCCTCTCAATCATGTGACTGGCATAGGCTCTCATCCACCCTTCTTTTCACTGCTGTCCTAAATGTGTGTACTTTGCTGCTAGGAGACCTAGGGGTGAATTACAAGCATGGGTATACATTGATTATGATGGAAAGTGAGCATAACCCACTTTTATTGCAATGAATAACTGAGCAAAAGCAACTCCATCAAGTAGAATCATTGGCTCTTGCTACTACTGCGACAACTACTACTAGTAGTAGCAATGGTTCTCAGTGGTCCGGTCCTTGTGACACTATCCTGAGCCTGTAGCTGAAGTGAGGACACCATACAAGAGTCCTCCTGAGAGGGAAAGCTACCCTGTATTGGAACCAAGAGTACTAAGAAAATGATCAGATGATGGTCCGTTGCTTGGTAGTAGTATGTTGTTGTGTGTTAGAGCTCCTTCCATATCAGCAGTATAATTTAAAATGACTATACGAGACTGAACTCTGAAGATACCTCCTGAGAGGGAGAGCTACCCTGTACTGTAACCAACAAAAGTACCAAGAAAATTATCATATGATGGTCCTCTGCTTTGATCTAGTATGTTGTAATGTGGAAGAGCTCCCTTTCCTATGGTCACTACACCTTAGAACTAACCAATGTATCAGCAGTATAATTTAATATGACTTGGGAGTCTCACCAAATGTTATGGTCCATATACTGTACCTGTACCCTGATACCGTAGCGAAATGGATGAAGCCATACACGATACCTACTGAGAGGGAGAGCTACCCTGTACTGGAACCAAGAAAAGTACCAAGAAAATGATCATATGATGGTCCTCTGCTTTGTTCTAGTATGTTGTTGTGTGGTAGACCTCACTTTAATATGGTCGCTATACCTTAGAATTAACCAATGTATCAGCAGTATAATTTAACATGACTATAGGAGACCCACCAAATGTTATGGTCCATGTTCCTCTACCCTGAACTTGTAGCTAAAGGGAGGAAGCCTCCTTTGAGGGAGAGCTACCCTGTACTGGAACCAAGAAAAGCACCAAGAAAATGTTTGTTTACAGCATGTTGTTGCGTGGTAGAGCTCACATTCATATGGTTACTACACCTTAGAATCAACCAATGTATCGACAGAATAATTTAACTTGACTTTGGATGACCCAAGGGAGCCAAATTCACCACATTAGGCAAGAATTGTGGAGTGGCATGCCCACGCACATTTCCAACATGTGTTTACATTGGTAGAGATAAGTATCTCAGACTCAAAGTTCCCACTTGAGTATATTTAGAGGCACTTGCCTTATATTAAAGTAGGATTGCTGTAATTACAGTGACATTATTGCCTGAACACCTGGTTGTGGTGACTTGGGCATCCTTGGATTAACTGTAGGCATGTTATTAATAATGTTTATGCATTGGACTGGCAATGTTAGTGCTGAAATTGTGGTTGAGTTCATACAGTCTCTTGTCAGTGCAAGGCTTAGTTCAGTTGGTGTATACCTTGCCTCCTTCCACTTGCCTCTGGTGGACAAGACCATCATTCCTTTTTTTTAGGGGGGGTGGGGGGGGGAGAAGAGAGGCCTTCAGCTGAGTATTCAGTATGTACCTTCACTCTAATACATAGTGTAAACAATGACCATTTCTAAACCATTGACATTCAAAGGATAGAATTCTTGGGTTTGAGAAGGCAGTCACAGAAATAAATAAATTGGGTGGTCTTCTGGATTTGAGTACAAAAGCTTTAATATCTTCTTCCGACAATAATATGCAATTCAATGTCATATATGATACAAGGTACCATTAGACTGCAGAACCAGTACTTGTATGGGGTTCTTGTTGGTTACACTAATATTGGACAGTTTATCAGATATCTCTAGATGATTTTGTTCATTGAACCAATCTGTGACTATTACAGAAAGAGTCTAATTTTCTTTCTCTTTGACCTATTTTTTTCCTAAAGCTTTGAAATATTTCACACCTTCTTGCACACAGCTCTGCCTTAAATATTTTAAACCTGCAATTATATTTTACACTTAGAGGGTCAGCATTTGCCTTCCACTGGTTACTACAGAAAAATGCATCATGTTAATTACGTGTATGAATGATGTTTTCCTCAAGAACTTATGTTTTGTAGGTTGGAAAAAGTTGTCGGCATTAGTTAAAAATAAAACTGTATCACCCAATCAGGTATTATTACTGGAGGTACTAAGTTGAAGGAGAAGGTTCTTAATATATTTGAGCTTATTCTAAACCCATTGGGTTGGGGTAGAGAGTTCAGGGCCAATAGGCACAAGGCATGCCAGGTTGCCACTGGGCCCATTCCACCTCCTTTTGCCAAATGAGTGCAGTACACCTATTGAAGCAGGTAAATCCCTGCAGATACCATCAATATACTTGCCCCAAAGAATATGGTGTAGGTGTCCAATGTCGAACTGGGGTGTATTGTACCTACTGGGGCTGCCACCTCAAGGCCCCCCACACCCTGTCAAAGGCCACCAACCCCCTGCCCAGCATCCCCAATCAAAACTGAGGGCACTTGTTGCACTCCCCCTGACCTGCCCCTGCCACAAAAGGACAGTAGTAAAAATGTATTCGAGGTGGGGAGGGTTGTGGCTTCTGAGTCAAAACTGGGGATGGGGCTTATGGGTTGGCAGACCCGGTTGGCCTTGGGCCCCCAGTCTGGCCATGGATGCAACCATGCTTCTCTCAAAAACATGTAAAAAGCACATGACTTTGTTTAGATGCAAGGGCCATAATGAATGGTGTCAATATGCACAACAATTTCCCTCATTTTTGCATGACCAGAACTGATACAGCAGTTGAAAGCAATCACATTAATCTCTATAAGTATAAGTCACAAAAATGATCAAAAAGAATACAATTACAATAAATAAAATTATTTTTCATTGAAAGCAGTGGTTGAACCAGCAATGCTTTCTATCAGTTTCTATTTGATGTTCTATTGCATCCTCTTCTTCATAAACAAAATATCCTACATCACAAATAGAGAACAACTAGGTTCCTATTGTATGAAACTGCTCATTCATCAGAATATGAAACAGATTCTCTTCTCTGCTGCCTTCCCGACGGATTGAAGTGTATTTTTTTATTCATTCCTATTACAACTCCTCTTTAGAGATGACTGAGTCACTTGCTGTTCATATTGTCAAAGCATTCGGTTCAGGGATTAAAAAAAATTGAATTGTGCTGAAGATTGTCCTGAAACTTCTTGAACTGCTGGTTCAGCTTTTGGTTAGCAGTCGAATGTGTAAATGTAGCTGAACACTTTCAAGTGGCTGTTTCTCTAGACCTTTGTACTTTTTCCTGGATTCATTATTGTAGTACTAGAGTATTTACTGCACAAAAGGAAGGCCTTTCTTGAATTTTCTATGGTAGCATGGTGATGCAGTTATTAGAAATTGCCGCCTTGTGACACTGGGGCTTAGGGATTGACTCCAGCCAGGACACTATCTACATGGCATTTGAATATTCTTCTTAAGCTTGCATGGGCTTCCTCCTGGCTTTCTTCCAACCACAAAGCAGCATAGGGTTGCCACCTGTCTGATTTGATCTATAGCTGAGCCTTTCTTCCCAAAAAAACCCAATGTGCCAGAGATGCTTATAATGGGCAACTCAGGGAAATTACTGTGGCACAAACTTTATAGCTTTCCAATGTGCTTCCAAAACTCAGTCTATATTCTTATTTGTAAAACATTACTCAATGTACAGTTCTTTGTATCAGGGCTGGAACTGGCAGCAGTCAGAAGAGATAGTTACCTAGGGTCCAACAGTAGGTGGTTGGGGGGGTTGACAAAATGGAAAATAAAAGAGAAATTTAGTACTTGATATGTCTGGGTCGGGTGAGTGAGCAGGAGACTTGGGATTGTGAGCGGAAGGGGTACTGTTGGCTTTAGTGGGCCAGTGGTGGGTCACCAAGGAGTTTGGTAGGCTGAAGGACAAGATCTAATTATCTTGGACACCAATGCCTCTTGACTTGCCTCCAATTTATATAAAGGTCACCAAATGTAGGCGCTTTTAAGGTAGGAAAAATGGGACATGTACAGCTAAAGTGTGAATAGAATAAACCGAGGATGGGTTACAATGCAAGATCTGGAAAATAAACAGTTACATATAAGTAGTTTATGATTCCTCTATGGTAAGACAGCAATAGACGCACAATGATATGGGATGGGAAAATTTAAGCTAAAAGCTAATTCTAACACAATCAATACTTTCAACATGTTTAAATAGTGTTGGATGGGGTGCCCAGGGCCAAACGTTCTCAGGCCCTCCCTTAGATAACTTCCATGGAAGTCAACTCAACACCAACTATCTACAATTCCCCACATGCACTTTTTACCTTCTCTTTGCATCCATTATTGGGGCTGGGGAGACCCTGTGGAGCAGGCCTGGGTCAGTGGGGTTTTTTTCCTGGTGTCCCACTGGGCTAGTCCTAATATGTGTATAAATGCATTAATAAATGTTTCAACACCTAAACAATTTTAAGTGTCTGGTAAAGTGATCCCTACTGCAATGAATCAATGTAAAACACCTAAACTATAGAAGAGTTATTTACATATGCAGTGAAGTGTGCAAAGTGCACTTTTCAGAGGCAAATTGCCACATCAATAGGCATGCTTGTGCATGATCCAGAAGAAGAGACTGAATGGATGTGTAGTTGTTTATTGCAACTAAGATGCATGTACCTTTAATGAAAGGTATTTCCACAATATTTGCTTCCATTTCAGCTTGGTTGTAAACTGTGGCATACTCTTATTCAGTGATCCCCAACCAATGGCTTATGAGCAACAAGTTGCTCACCAACCCCGTGGATGTTGCTCCCAATGGCCTCAAAGCAGGTGCTTATTTTTGAATTTCTGGCTGCCAAGTAGAACCTCGTGTAGGCTGCATACAGGAATTTTTTGAAGCTTTTGTTGTTGTTTTTGTTTGAATGTGGCTCATGGGTAAAAAATGGTTTATGATCCCTGCTCTTGGAATGCTTAAAGTACAGTCAGTGGCCATTTCTAGATGTCCACGGTATACAATACCAGATAGCCAGAAATTAAGTATGTAGAAAATCTAGAAGCAAAATAAAATAATTAATATCAAAAACAAATAAAGTTCAATTAATAAAAGGAGGCAATGTGTGTGTGTGTGAGGGGGGGGGGTTGAAGAATAACTCATTTAAGCAGTAGATTAAAGGGAAGCAACAGGTTAAAGAGAATAGTAAAAATTGCAAGAAAACATAAATGATGGATTCACTGGAGGAGAAGGAAAGGGGACAAATGAGGAGGGAAATTCTTTTGAATAAAGGTGAAAGTGGAATCAGGTGGATATGAAGAATGAAGTAGAAGATAAAGGCCAAGAAGTCATAAGATGTCTCAGCTTTAGAGTAGAGGCATCCTCCACCGAACGTTACCCAAGTCTTCCAGGTTTTTGCATTAGGAAGGTGGAAATTGGGTTTGAGGTGGCTGCCCATTGTAGAGCTTATAACACAATTACAATTATATATCTATATGGCAGTTGGTCTTTATTTTTAGGGAACCTAAGTCAACCTGAAACATCATCATTCTCCACCAATGGAGAAAATTTACGAAAGGTGAATTTTTGCCTTGGAAGGCTTCGCCACACTTCAAACAACTTTGTCAGATGTAAATTCACAGCGAGTACATGGATTTATCAAAATGTTAAGTTTCGCCACTACAGATGAACGCGTCAGCGTGAACATATCCAAGTGAATTTTCACTACAGTTACTTATGCTTACATCAGTTTAAATATAGCAGGTACATACAAGTCATATATATGTCTTTATTAGTGAGTGTTGGTGAAGTGGCCAAGTCCAAGGCAAAATAAAGACAATAGGGATGCCCCGACATGAGGCCACCCTAAAATGAATAAACACTTTAAAAAAAAAAAAAACATATACAGGTATGGGACCTATCATCCAGAATGCTCGGGACCTGGGGTTTGCTGGATAACGGATCTTTTTGTAATTTGTATCTTCATACCTTAAATCTACTAGAAAATCATGTAAACATTAAATAAATCCAATAGGCTGGTCTTGCCTCCAATAAGGATTAATTAGATCTTAGTTGGGACCAAGTACAAGCCACTGTTTTATTATTACAAAGCAAATCCTTTTTATTTCATTATAATGGGTTTCTGGATTAAGGAAAATCTCACATTAAAATATGAAAAAACACCAACGCCTTGTCTTTTTTTATTACTTTTTTTGGCAAACAGGATACGATGTCACTGAAATAATATCGTTGTGAATGTAGCTTTATCTTATCAATTTGGCAGGTAGAACCTGGGGAAACAGATACTGGTGAAAACCTTGATGAATTTGCAGCGTAACGATCATTCCCTTGGGGAAACGGAGCGAACCCTCTCTAGTGAATTGCCCTCTTCTCCTTTAAGTAAATTGGTGATGTCCCTGCAAATTGTCTTTTTGGCAAATTTGCGAAACGAGTCACGCGTCATTTTCATCGCGTGGCTTTCGTCGTGTCAAAAATGATGCACGACTCGAATTTTCGCTGACGTTTCGTGAATTTATTCGCCGCCAGCGAATTTTCGCTGGTGTTTCGCGAATTTATTAGCCGCCGGTGAATCGCGGGAATTCGTTGCGAATAAATTCGCCCATCACTAGTCTCTACTTAATGTTTATGGCTTGGAGGGCAAGTCTTCCCCTCTGCAATGTTATACTCCAGGGAGACGTTTCAAAAATACGTGGCCTTTCTACCCTCATGGTTGGTGGGATGAATAATGGTTTCCACCCTATTTTGAATCAGACCTATTGTCCCTTACACTATGGCCACTTTATATTTTTTCCAAAAATGTATTTTACATTCTTGGCCAAAGCTTCTGTGTTTATCTACAGTCACTTGGAGTAGTTTTTTTTTTTCAGAAGCCCAAATGGACACAACAATGAAATAAATGTCAAGAGGAAGCATATTAAATATATCAACTTTGGTTTCTCCAAAAAAAAAAAAAAAAAACTTGCTCAAGGATTAGCCTCTTATTTCCTTTTTACCTTCTGCATCCTGCCGAGCGTCTTCAAAGGATAATGATATATCGATCTTCATTTGTAGTGAAAACTCTGCTGACTCTCCAAATGTTTCCCGCTGGTGGTGTATTTGACATACTAAGTCTGTTTCACAGCAGCTGTTCAACATTAATTCTGTAAAGTTCAGGCTTAATTGTTTCATTCCCTATAGTTTCTGTCAAAAAGGGAAAAAAGGGCTGCAAATCTTCTTAACCATACGAAAATGAGTTTGCCTTTTATGTTAAAATGCTTCTGTAGCCTCCAGGATAGGAAGACATTACATGCTAACAAACTCAAAATATTTTCTTTCTTTTTTTTAAGAGAAATAACTGAAATGGAAAAGGTCGGCAATTCTTTTCTTGGTCATAAACTCAAGTACATCAAAAAAGATTAGAAATGGTGAGGATAATATTGGTTGTTACTTGAAGGTCATATCAGGCAAGCTCTCTCTATATCATGTGCACAAGATGTTTTTTTACATTTATTCAAAAAGTTAGGGCAGTCCTGATAAGAATTTTGTTATTACTGCTAGTGATGGGCGAATCTACCCCGTTTCGCTTTTTCCAGCGATATTCACAAATTGGCGAAAAAATTAGCGAAACGAGTCGCGGTACATTTTCGTCGCGTCGCATCAAAAATGACGCGCGAGTCATTTTTTTGGCCGAATTTTCGCTGCCGTTTCGCGAATTTAATCGCCAGCGGCGAATAGCGGGAATTTGCCCCTGGCGAATAAATTGGCCCATCACTAATTACTAGGGATGCACCGAATCCAGGATTCGGTTCGGGATTCGGCCAGGATTCGGCATTTATCAGCAGGATTCGGATTCGGCCGAATCCTTCTGCCTGGCCGAACCGAATCCGAATCCTAATTTGCATATGCAAATTAGGGCCAGGGAGCTAAATCACGTGACTTTTTGGCACAAAACAAGGAAGTAAAAAATGTTTTCCCCTTCCCACCCATAATTTGCATATGCAAATTAGGGTTCGGATTCGGTTCGGTATTCGGCCAAATCTTTCGGGAAGGATTTGGGGGTTCGGCCAAATCCAAAAAAGTGGATTGAATCAACTGTGAGCACAACATTGTTCAATGGGGAGGCAGATTTAGCTAAATTAAAGTCTGTTTTTTCATAAATAAGCTAGCAATCAAGATATTTTCCAATTTATTTACAGTACATTGTTCAAACTTGGATTTTTTTTTTTTTTTAAATGGAAAAATCTAGAATCTCAGTTGCTAGCAAATTTATGGAAAAACTCAAAGTTTGAAAAGTTTTAAGCCACTGACTTTCTCACTGACTTTTTTTTCGGCGAATTTTTTTGGCGAATTTTCGCTAGCGTTTCTAATTTATTCGCCAGCGGCGAATCGCGGGAATTCGCCGCGAATTCGCCTCTGGTGAATAAATTCACCCATCACTACATGTAACTCTAAAAAATGATTGAAATAAAATGCAATAAATTGTACAAATGTACTACCTAGTTGAGGACTCTTATACCTTGAAGATGTTGGATGAATGAAGAAACCACTTTCTAGACTATTTCACCCTCCCTACTTCTAATACCTTCGAACAGAAACACCCAGTGTAACATTAAAAAGATTTTTGTCTGTGTTTTATTCACAGCAGGGTTTCCTGGAGCTTTTCATCTTTACACAGCATTGTCAACATACCCATGAATGTTAGTTTTTCTGGACCAGTGCAAACTGACCCATTAACAGTCTGAAACATGTCCTTTGTATCATTCCTCAGCTACTATTAGGGCAGATATCTGCACAATAAAGATATATATTTCACTCATTAGTTAGAAGAAGGCAAAGAAAATAAAAAAAAAACAATTGTTCAGAAGTGACCATTCTATAACAAAAAGTTAACTTAAAGGCTTAAAGGAAAGCTATACCCCGAAAATGAATTTTTGAGCAACAGATAGTTTATATCAAATCAAGTGACATATTAAAGGATTTTACCTACCTGGTATATATATTTAAGTAAATATTGCCCTTATACATCTCTTGCCTTGAACCACCATTTCATGATGGTCTGTGTGCTGCCTCAGAGATCACCTGACCAGAAATATTTCAACTCTAACTGTAAAGGGAAGGATTGTTGAAGCAAAAGATACAACTCTGTCTGTTAATTGGCTCGTGTGACCTAACTTTATAGTTTGTTTGGGATGTTTGTGTGCACCGTTGGATCCTAGGATCCCAGGAGGCTGTCCTTATTTTTTAAAATGGCAATTTTCTATCTATGATTACCCAATGGCACATGCTACCAAAAAAGTATATTGTTATGAAAATGGTTTATTTACATGAAGCAGGGTCTTACATATGAGTTGTTTTAGGCAATATCTGTTTATAGAGACCTACATTGTTCGGGGGGTATAGTTTTCCTTTAACAAAACCTTAAAGGGCAAGGAAAGTGTAAACTAGAATAAGGCTAGAAATGCTGTATTTTGTATACTAAACATAAACATGAACTTACTGCACCACAAGCCTAATCAAACAAATGATTTATTCTTTCAAAGTTGGCCACAGGGGGCTGTCATCTTGTAACTTTGTTATACATCTTTGCAAGACTAGACTACGTACACATGCTCAGTGTGGTCTGGGCTTCTTAGGGATCGTCATAAATGATCAAAAACAAAGCTGCTTGAGTTCTGCATGGCTGCTGTTCATAAGTATGATTGTTTCCCTGCCAGAAGTTAGGGACTGTATGACAATTCCTATCCACAGCACTAAATGAAGGGAGCATTTCACTGCATACAGTCAGGTTTCTTATAAAAACAGCACACATTTTTTAATTAAAGTATATTGGAGATAGATTTCTTTTTCATTAAAGTAAAAATTGGATTTTATTTCTTTGCCTTTCCTTGCCCTTTAAAGACTGCCCAGGTACTGTGCCACTATATATATACAAGTTATATATGAAACATAGGGATCCACCAAGTCCAGGATTCGGTTGGCATTCCGCCATTTTCAGCAGGATTTGGATTCGGACGAATTCTTGTGCCTGGCTGAACCGAATCAGAATCCTTAAACTCATGTGACTTTTCATCACAAAACAAGGAAGTAAAAATTTTTTTAGTGTACCTTGTTTTTGCCCTGCCTTTCAGTAATTTGCATATGCAAATTAAGGTGTGGATTCGGTTCGGTATTCGGACGAATATTTTGCAATGGATTCTGGGGTTCGGCCGAATCCAAAATAGTGGATTCGGCGCATCCCTAAACACATCTAGTAATGTGACCATGGTCTCCGATCCTGATAAAAGAGTTCTATTCAGATGGCAGTTTATTTGCTTCCAGGCTATCACAATAATATGGCTTAGCGACTGCTGAGGAATAATAAAAACATTTAATATAATAAACCTTGTAATGTGCCGACAAAAATACCACCTTTGCTCTAGATCTGGAATAAAATAAACTGGAGCTTTTACCCAGAGCCGTTCATCGAAGGCGGCTATTATTATGAACTTGTTCGGCAAACCTTTTTTTTGAAAGAATCGACCATTTCCAGGAATTATGACAGTGAATGCCACACTCTGATCCATCCTTTGTCCCAAATAAGACAAATTAGGCTCTGATATTTTCCTCCCTTTTGTCCCACGATTCGCCGCTGGCGAATAAATTCGCGAAACAGCATGAAAAATTTGCCACAAAAAATTCGCCGGCAAAAACGAGTCGCGCGTCGTTTTGGAAAACGACGCGACTCGTTTCGCGAATTTTTCGCCAATTCGCGAATTTCTCTGGAAATTCGCAAATTTTTCGGCGAAACGCGGCCGTTTCGCCCATCACTGTTGTCCATCTAAGGTTTCTATGGAAGTAATAGAAGTATGTTGGAATCAATTCGAGGTCCTCCTGGTAAGACTTTGACAAGAGCCTAACAAGAGCTTTTATTTCTAAAGAATTCCGTTTCATATTAAAGTGAAGTACTGGGTATTCATTACCTATAGCAAAACGGACTTGAAAAAGTTCATTATAACATGTTTTTTCATTTGTAATATCTGGATAGCAATAACCAGATCCATTTTAAGCCGAATCGAAGCTGAGCAGAGAGTCATTTGAAAGGAGCCCAACCTGATTTCCATAACCGTAATAACAAATACCCATACCAAATAAAGTTATCCAGAATGCTCGGGACCTGGGTTTTTCTGGATAATGGATCTTTCTGTAATTTTGATCTTCATACCTTAAGGGGCAGATTTGCTAAATTCACTTAAATTCACGAGTGATTCGAATATTCGATCGAATTTTCAAAAAGATTCGAATTTCGAATATGCAAATCAGGCAAATTCGACCAAATTCGACCATCGAATAGTCGAATTCGGATAATTCAAATATTCGAAATTAATTTTATTGGAATATTCAAAAATTCGATGGTCGAATACTTCCCCTTTAAATTTTAATTCGACCACCTACTTCGCCAGATTAAATCTACTGAAATGGGGATCATTCCCTAAGATCGAATATAAAAAAATTCGATCGATCGCTCAAAAATCGTTCGAATATTCGATTCGAATTCGATTTGAATATTCGAACGAACTAATTTTCTATATTCGTTGATTCGATGATTCGAATTGCGGTAAAATCCTTCAAATTCGATAGTCGAATTGGTAGGATTTTACCTCCCCACTATTCCCTGGTCGAATTTCGATTTTTTTTTTATCATTCGAAATTCGACCAATAGTAAATCTGCCCCTAAGTCTACTAGAAAATCATGTAAACATGAAATAAACCCAATAGGCTGGTTTTGCTTCCAATAAGGATTCATTATATCTTAGTACAAGGTACAGGTATGGGATACGTTATCCGGAAACCGATTATCCAGAAAGCTCAGAATTAAGGAAAGGCCGTCTCCCACAGCCATTGTAATCAAATAATCCAGATTTTTAAAATTGATTTCCTTTTTCTCTGTAATAATAAAACCATGATCCCAACTAAGATATAATTAATACTTATTGGAAGCAAAACCAGCCTATTGGGTTTATTTCATGTTTACATAATTTTCAAGCGGACTTAAGGTATGAGGATGAATATTATGGAAAACCTCAGATCCCAAGAATTCTGGATAACAGGTCCCATACCTGTACTGTTTTATTATTATTATCAAAGAGGAAAAGGAAATAATTTTTATAAATTTGGATTATTTGAATAAATATGAGTTTATTGCGATTTAGGGCTCCTACACACGGGCGTTTTGGACCTGCTCTCCCCTGCGTTGCGTTTGGCTGCGTTCAGCCGCAGGGGAGCGCAGGTCTAGACGCACCTCATTTTGTTCAATGAGGTTGTACCCACGAGACGCATGTAAGCGCCGAACGCAGATTCAGACGCAACATGCTGCATTTTTCCTGCGTTTGGCGCCTACATGCGTTCACGTGAGTACAGCCCCATTGAAAATAATTAAGTGCGTCTATACCTGCGCTCCCCTGCGTTTGAACGCAGCAAAACGCAACGCAGGGGAGCGCAGGTCCAAAACGCCCGTGTGTAGGAGCCCTAAATCGCAATAAACTCATATTTATTCAAATAATCCAAATTTATAAAAATTATTTCCTTTTCCTCTTTGATAATAATAATAAAACAGTACAGGTATGGGACCTGTTATCCAGAATTCTTGGGATCTGAGGTTTTCCATAATATTCATCCTCATACCTTAAGTTCACTTGAAAATTATGTAAACATGAAATAAACCCAAAACGCAGGTAAAAACGCCCGTGTGTAGGAGCCCTTACGGAAAAACTCAACCACTACCCGACCCTAACCCGAAAAATGTTGCCATTGTAAGACTGGTGCCCTACCTGTACACACGTCTTCTAACTCTGGGATCTACTTCTGATTCCAAGACAAGGAATCTTCTGGAGCAGTGGAGGAAATATCTTTTCTTCTCGTGCATCAATGATTGTCAGTCCAAAACGGATTGTTAATTTGCTGATTTGTAATTAGCTCAATCTCAGATTTCTGGTCGCAGAACATAATCACCGGGAACTAATTAACCTTTCCTGCCTATAATGGAGGCTGTCATTCACTTCTAATCTGGGCGGCAGATCTGGTAGCCGACACTTTGATGATCATGGCAAAAAATTAATTTTCTTCCATGTTTAGAATCACAAATGAATAAATGAATGTCATCTGTAATTGCATGATATGCCCCAGTGGATTCAGCTGGTGTCACGAAAAGTAGGTTTTATCCGTGAGTGATAGATATCTGTTATTTTTAGCTATGTAATTCAATAAAGTGCAAAAAGTGTTGTCAAATATGCAATTCTAGTGATAAACCCTGGGGGGTGATTTCAGTGAAGACAGAATAAAGCTGACAATCTAATTTAAAGGGGTGGTTCAACCCCAACTTGTTGCTGTTAACTAATTGGCCTTTTTTAATTATTCTTCTGATACTTTCCAGCTTTCAAATGGGGGGTCTCTGACCCCAGAAGCCTAAGAAAACTCTTTAAAGATACAATTGTACAGGAATGGGACCTGTTATCCAGAATGCTCAGGACCTGGGGGTTTCCAGATAATGGATCTTTCTTTAATTTGGATCTTCATATATTAAATCTACTCGAAAATCATGTAAACATGAAATAACCCCAATAGGCTGGTTTTGCTTCCAATAAGGATTCATTATATCTTAGTTGGGATCAAGTACAAGTTACTGTTTTATTATTACAGAGAAAAAGGAATAAAAAAAAAAAAGATTTTGAATATTTAGATATAATGGAGTCTATGGGAGACACTGACGGAGGACAGATCAGATCTGGATCAAGGAAGGGCGGGGGGAGTCCAAGATCGAGGGAGGGAGGGCCGGCAGCAGGGGAGGCCAGATCAGCACTGAGGGAATGAGGGCACTGGGGGAGTTGTGGGGGAGGGCAGGATAGTGTCTGGGACGGTGGGGGCCCACCGGCTTTTTTCCCGGTGTCCCACTGGCCCAGTCCAACTCTGCTGAATTTACTTGGGGGTGCCAAATGTTAGGTACCCCCAAGTATATATACTTGCCTCACACCCTGGGCTGGTGCTCCTATCAGCAGAAAACTAAACCGCAGTGAACACAGAGTGATCAGCTTCTTCAAATTTCCTGAGTAGTGATGGGCGAATCTACCCAGTTTCGCTTCGCTGGAAAATTCACGAAATTCGCGAATTGGCGAAAAAATTCACGAAATGAGTCACGGCACGTTTTTGATGCACGTTCCATCGTTTTCGTCGCGCCGTTTTCGTCGCGTCGCGTCAAAAAGGACTGCAACTCGTTTTTTTTAGCGAATGCACAGTAGAACGAAATAGCTGACTTCTTTGTTAAAGTTCGACCTTTCACATTACTGCTCATGCGCCCCTGTGAGAAGAACGAAAAAAGAAGGAAGCCGATCACTTCGTGGTGCTCCCTGGAATAACCCCCAGACCTCTGCACCAGCCTGGGGTATGAGATAAGTAAATACAATCACCCGCGGGCAGGCTCCGACTAGTAATCTATGAGTTCTGGTCAGAGGGGCTGCTATAAGATAGAAAGTCAGTATTTAGTGGGCTGGTGGGGGCTGTTTGGGCCTCTGTGTGGGCTAATTGGGCCTCTGTGTACCTGAAATGCCAGGGCCTATTTTGATTCTCAGTCCAGACCTGCCCGGGGGGTTCCCAGGGCCGGATTTACATAACGGGCACCCCTAGGCCCACTGTCGTTTGTCGCCCCTGTCCCCTTCCTTTTATTTGCTCAAATACAGAGCAATGGGAATTGGCACATGGGAAATTTAAATTTCTGAACCAATGTGGGTGTGGTTGGGCAGCATGCCGCCCCCTAAAATCCTGCCGCCCTAGGCCCGGGCCTAGGTGGCCTCTCCACAAATCCGGGCCTGGGGGTGCCTAACAATTGTCACCCCCGAGTAAATAGCGCCTTTTCTTTAATATAGAATTAGAAGTGGAACCTGCTGTTTGAATGCTGCGTTCCAGAATGCCTACAAATGTGCATTATATAACTGCTTCCCCTTCCATTATTAGCTGTTGTTGGTATGCTTGCCTACACCCCAAATCTGTCAGTCTTTCATGCTTCAGTGAAATGAGATGATAATGGCGTTCTAGCTTCTGCAAGCTGCCTCTGTTCTCTACTGAGACTGCATTAATTGCTTAAGAAAGTCGAACAAGAAATTGCATGCGATTTCCATTGATGTGAGGCTTCAGGGTAACGAAGGTAATGATTTCTTACCGCCAAACAGCAAGACCGGACCGGGGGGGGGCTCTATTTATAAAGTCACTCTATGCTGAAGGTAATTGCTATTTTCCCATTACGATGAATGACAGTTTTTAGCAACTAAGAACCAGCACTTTCTATACATAACAATTAATGCTGTCAGCTGCAAAATTAATTTTTCACCGCTGCATGATATATATATATATATATATACACAGTCCCAAAGGTGCACACCATTTACAGGATAGAGTACCTGGGTGCCCAAGCCAGCAGGGTAAATGTATAGGTGAAGAATGGCGGCACTCACAGGCTTTTCAGGCGAAATAAAGAAAAACTTTTTATTTAACTCGACGTTTCGATCCCTCACAGGGATCTTTCTCAAGAGTATACAAACATGCAACCAGAGACCCCAGCCCCCCACTGATTATAAGCTCTGGAATTCTGGCGCCTATTTTTTTATAAATCTGTATGACGAAGAGAGCGATATTCTGTGATGACTTGCAATTGGTTTTCATTTTTTATTATTTGTAGTGATGGGCGAATAAATTCGCGAAACTGCCAAAAAAATTTGCCAAAAAAAATTCGCCGCGCAAAAACGACGCGACGCGCGCCGAAATCGAATTTTTCGGCGAAGCAAAACGCGGCCGTTTCGCCCATCACTAATATTTGTTATTATTGATTTGAATAAGAGACTGGAATATAAACAGGAGAGGCCTGAATAGAAAGAGGAGTAATAAAAAGTAGCAATAACAACACATTTGTAGCCTTAGAGCATTTGTTTTTAGATGGGGTCAGTGACCCCCCCCCCCTTCATTTGAAAACTGGAAAGAGTCAGAAGAAAAAAGGCAAATAATGAAATGACTATGTAAAAAAAATAATGAAGACCAACTGAAAATTTGCTTAGAAATGGCCATACTATCACATACTAAAAGTTAGCATAAAGATGAACCATCCCTTTCAGGGGCATGATTAAATCTCTAATGTTCCGAAAATGTTTTCAAGATATATCAAAAAACAAATGAGAAAATTAGGAGTAAGAACCCTTGGCCAATGAAAACCCATGGAGCTTCCGTAGAAGTCAATGAGAAGTCAACATTCAAGCAGTATTGAGAGTGAGTCACAAACCCATTCTGTGAGATAATCGTCTTCTTCTCATTCAAGGAAAATTTAGACTCAGATACAATTTCATTGCTTTGGTAATTTAATAAAGTTCATTAACCAAGATTGCAGATTAGCCAAGATTCCTCTCCCATATGTTTAGTCTACAGAAACTAGTGTTTGTCCCCCATTGCAAATGAAAAAAATAAATTGCTGAGAAACACTTCAGATGACTGAAATAATTCAGAACCCCCTCGGCAAGAATGGATAGGTTGGCAAGCTGTATCATGAGTCTGTACTTGGCCAAGATGTCCATCATACTTCTACTGCAGGGGTCCCCAACCTTTTTTACCCTTGAGCCACATTCGAATGTAAAAAGAGTAACACAAGCATCAAAAAGGTCCCTCGGGTGCCAAATAAGGGCTGTAATTAGCAATTTGGTAGCCCCTGTGTGGACTGACAGACTGCAGGAGAAGCTGTATGGTACACCTTGTTTTTATACAACCAAAACTTGCTCCAAGCCAGGAATTAAAAAAATAAGCAACTGCTTTGTGACCACTGGGAGCAACATCCAAGGGGTTGTTGAGTAACATGTTGCTCGTGAGCCACTGCTTAGGGATCACTGGCCTACTGCATGCAGTATATTTGACCTCTATTATTAGCCATAATCAACTGGTCTGCTGTGGTGGGACCTGGCCTTGTTGGACTCCACAGGCTCGGGCACATGGGCAGGTGGTGGAGTGCAGGAATCATTGGTAACCATCATTGCTTGTGACAGCAATAATGATGGGGGGGGGGGCAGTGAGCTGGAGTGCTGGATAGGGATGGGCAATTTTTTTGCCTTATTTTGCAGCAGAAATGACAACCATAGACTTGAATGCCCTTGCACGTAAAAAAAAAGACATGCTTCAAAAAAATTTGCTGCACATCAAAATTTTTTTGATTCCCATAGACTTTAATGCTTTAATTTCCACCAGGCCCTGATACACCACATGCTTGGCAATGCCCTGTGTGGGCTCAGGGATATCTGGACCCTGATTTTCTTGAAATATGCTGCTGGGATGAGACATGGATTCCTGGAGAGGGATGCCAATCAGATGGGCTTTGTTGTACTCACACTGGGAGTATTTTTGGGAGCAAAGTCCTAAAAATACAGCAGATTGTGTGCTCAGCTAGGAGAGCCTGGAGCCTTTGAAGGATGCCATCACTTGATTGCCTGTTTCAGCTCTGTGTGAACCTGCCAGCTATGTGTGAGCCCTGGGTGAGTCTGCCTGTGAGAGGGTAGAGAAAAGGATCCATTGTGTCTCCTATTGTGATACAGGCTTTTTGTGTGCCTACCACATGGGAGCAAGTACTTTACCTTTGGGCAATAGCGCTACCTGGGAACAAGTGTGCTCTTTTGGAAAAAAGGACATAGACTCTTTGTATGCAAAGAGTAGTGTGGGACTTTGCCTGGCAGGGGCTAACCAGGGCTGGACTGTCACAGGTTCCCCAGGGTAGTGGGTCATGCTATTTGAATGCATATTTATACTAAAACTATTTAGTTTGCCTTTAATCTACACTTTCTTTATTAGAAAGTTAATTTGGTTATGCAGCCAATTGTGTGTGTTGAATGTTTTCCTAATGGGGCCACCCACAGGTGTTTTCCCAGATCCCATTAGGTGGAGGCACTGCCAGAAGAATGACTTCCCAGTACCATTTCACCTTGCAAAGGGGACTCAGGACCTGCACAAGTGCTTGGTATGATGGTACAACCCTGGCACCAGGGGGGTGGCCAAGAGGCTGTTACACAAATGTAAAAAGAGTTTTGGAGCAGAAAAAGCATAAGAAAAGTTCCTGGGGGTGTCACATAAGGGCTTTGATTGGCTATAAGGGGTTGGTGAAGTATATGTTGCTCTTGAGTCACTGGTTGGCGGATCATAGGTTTAGCAGATATTTTCCATGTTATTCCATAAATTCTATCTGTAGTTTGGATTTATTATGGGAAATTCTATGCCAACTTTCCACTCGACCTGCTGCTGTTAAGGTTAAACCACGTCACTCAGCCTCCAACCTTTACTAATGTATAGTTTTCCTTTTCACATATTCACAGTACGATCGCTGTCTGGATACAAAGAATAATTGTATGCAATCTCTCCGGTTATTGTGCCCGTCACCTGGTACGTGTTCCACCCTGAACAAAAATCCAACTTATTCATAAAGGACGCACACCGTTACCTCATTGATTCCAAAGTTGTTTGTGGAATGAGGTTTTCTATTTGGTTTTTAAGTGCCCATTGCTGCAAGTGATTTTGCCTATTTTCCATGCTGGGTTTGTCAAAGACTTTCTTTCTAAGCAAAGTACAACACATTTATTGCCCTGCTGCTAAAAGAATAATTATGTCCCTTTTTTTCTGAGTGTTCATTAGTAATGCCAGGATTCATTTTCCGTGTTGTTGTGGTTTCTCGACGTGAGTAATCGTATTGTTATGTCAAGTTACGGCACGGTGCTAGAACTTGTCACTAACCCATCAAATGTTATCATAAAGATGAAAAGTGACCTTCACAAGTAGTTTCAATGCATGTGCCACGCTACAGAGACTAAACAAACATAAAATCATGCCACCATCAGCATTGTTGTTGTTTTATTTTTTTAAAGCTTTTATTCGTACGAGAGGTTCATAAAGATCCAGTGGAAGGCATTTCAGATATGAAAAGGCTGATATCACAAGCAAGATTACATAATAAATCACACCGGACAGATTCATGTCGGCCTCACATGGTTCCAATGAAACCTCAGATGTTTCTTTCTTGTCCATGTGACTATACATCCTCCTCATCCATGAATTTGGCTAATGAAAATATAATTTATTTTCTTTCCATTTACTTTATTTCTCCAAGTTTTTGCCAACATAGAAATGGTTCAGCTGAAGGATGGTCATGCATGGACAGATATTTCAGGTAAGTATGATGTTTCATATGATTTTTGGAACATGTGTGTGTATAAGGCAGGATTGGATATTTATCCTTATACCATGATTGGTGGTTCTTTTGTTGACAAGGCAGGTTTGGAAATTTCAATTGGTTTGGCTCTAACAAAAGATAAAAGGAGTCATTTATGCAAGTGCTAGAGCACTAAGCAGTGACAAAGCTAGATATTACTGGGCCCCACAGCAAATTATTTTGCAGGTCCCCAAAATGTTTAGAGGTTGACTTGTTTTACCAATATTCATTGAAACTGTATATGAATTAGGGCCTCATGGGGCCCCTATACTTCCTGGGACCCCCTGCAGCCACAGGGTCTGCTTCATCTATAGTTACAACCCTGGCACTAAAGGGGTGCTTTGAATCTTAAAAAATCCAGTGTGAGAGCAGAACTAGGAGTCAATGCAGCCTTATCCTTAATGCCTGCTATAGGACAAGAGGTAAACACAGGTTTCCTATACACACACTATGCTCCCTGGTGCTCCATTATTGGCATGTCTGAGGGATGTAAAAGTTTGGGGACAGGAGGGGGGCTCCTCTGTATGCCATCCCTGCCATTCATGAATACAGCTCTGCTGAATTCAGACAGTTCTGTATTCGTGAAGGTGAATAAAAATGGAGCACAATGGCCTGTGTTATTGGGCAGTTATCATGCCACAGGGTGCAAAATATTAAAAGGATGGTGTTTTGTGCCTTTGCACCCTCACCCACAGATAGTAGATGAATCCCAATAGTCATTCTGATGAGAATGATAGAAAAAAAGTGGCCAAGAGTGATGTCCCTACACCCATGTGCCTGCCCAGACTGCCCTCCATGAAAACAACATTGCTGAATGCTTGTATTTGCACCCTTGCCCATCATTGGATGGACCCTTGTTTCTCTCAATCCAAACAGAAGATGACCTGAAGCATGAGGTGGAAACCTTCATAATCAGACCTTCACAATCAGAAGAGAGGTTCCGACAAGTGGTAGGGGAATGTATGAGACATTCTAGGAAGAAAAAGTTGATAATCAGCATTAAGGTGGCATCATGCAGTAACTGAGTAAGATCAATTTGGTTAGTCTTTTGCATTAGGTTGGAGTGTTTTGGAAAACAATGATTCAGTAAAAAAATTTGTTTGTTAAATAAACCTCCAAGGGACTCTGCAGTGAGGCCCAGTAACATCTAGTTACACCAATGATTTCTGCTTTTCTTTTTAGTAAGACCTCCAGTCTTATTACTGTCTTCTACCTCATTAAGTGAAGTAGAATTGTGCACCCGTTGATTCTTTAATTATACTTCCTAGCACCCACCAACAGCTGAAGGGACAACTAAACACAAATTCTAAAGAGTCACAGATTGGGAAACACAGATATTGTCACCATTTTGTTTGTTCTACAGCAGTGATCCCTAACCAGTAGTTTGTGAGCAACATGTTGCTCCCTAATCTCTTGGATGTTGCTTGCAGTGGCCTCAAAGCAGGTGCTCATTTTTGAATTCCAAGCTTGGAGGCAAGTTTTGATTGTATGAAAACCATGTGTACTGCCCAACAGACCTACCTGTAAGCTGCCAGTCCACATAGGGGCTACCAATAGCCAAAATCAACCCTTATTTGGCACCACCCAGGAACATTTTTCATGCTTGTGTTACACCCCAACTCTTTTTGCATCTGAATGTTGCTCTCGGGTGAAAACAGTTGGGGACCCCTGTTCTACAGAGACCAACCTACTTAGCCTTATGTCACCAACTTGTCCTGCCGATACCATCTTGTCCTACTTTACCATCTGTCCTACAATTTTTTTTTCTTTTGGCTGCTCCATTATCTACTAGGGTACATAATGGAACAGTTATAAGGGTAACATTTGGAGGACAGCTGGCCTGAAGCAAATCTGCCCAACCTCTGTATCTTAAAATATCAGTGTTTTAAAGTAGATTTCAAAGCATGTTGTATCTCTCTATTTCTTCTCTATGAAGAAGCAGACTTGAACGTTTCTGGTTTCTCTAGAAGGTTGAGATCACATTTAGTATTTTATAAACTATACATTCTTTGCTTGAATGCTTGTGTTAGAGTAGAATATTATTACTAACTCAGCTTTGATGTGCGGCAGAGTTTGTGGGTGGGAAGGAAATGAATCCCAATTTATCTATGGTGCACTGAATAATTTACATTTGGGAAGGAAATTCAGCTTTACAATACTAAAATAAAGGATATTATACATTAAGGACATTTCATTTGAGTCGCCCTAAGGCTCCCAATTACAGTTTTCGTGTAAAGCAAAACCCGCCAGAGCACGCCTAGGATATTTAATACAAAATAACCAGAGAAGTAAAATAAGTACTGGCCATAACAAATCTAAATCAATGCTGAATAGGTACTTTAACCCTGATTACTGGAGCTTGTCTTCATTACTACCACCATTACAATTTGAGTTAGTTTCATCTGGACATACTTCATTCCACTTGTTGTCTCCACCAACCTTCCATCTGCCATGAAACATGGGCTTGTTATTCGGGAGTTGTCAAGGCACTGGTTAGGTGGGTAATCTCATGATGCTCTCAGTAGGTGTATGGAGAAGAAAGCACAAAGAAATGCAATATGGAACATCTAAATCAATTACATTGCTTGATAGGTTACCAGAATTCTACAACATAAAGCTCTAGCCAATGATTAATTACTGTTATAGTCTAAAACATATAGTTTTTCCTGTGCAGGGAAATCTTCCATTTGCTCTTATTTGGAATTCCTCCTCTATCTTGCAAGCAAAACTGCACTTTATATTCTAGATGGGGCCTTTGAATAACTATACCCTCTGCTGACTTGAATCAATACTCCTTTTAATAAATGAGAATTAGTTGCTGCCCCCACCTGCTGCTAACTGGCATTTTTATACAAAATGGGAAGATAGTACCTTGTCAATAAATTCATGGATTGCACCTTGCCTTAGGCCCAAGCAACTGATTAAAATAAAAGCTGCTGTTTTCAAAACACTTGTTTTTCAGGCAAGGGCCCACCCTCTTAATCTCCTGATTAACTTTAATCAAAGCCAAGAGCTTCCCATGATGGAAGAACTGCTTCAGATGCAATTTTTACTGTTATTGAAACAATGCCAAATACTTGGTTAAACTGGAATGAATTGGGAAGCCTTGGATTAGCCACGTAAGTGTTTCATTTCATCTCTTTGATACAATCCAGATACTGAGAGTCCATGAATCTCAAAAAACTTGTGTTTTTTTTTTCAAATCGCTAAAAATCCGAGATTAAGGGGCAGATTCATTAAAGGTCGAATTTCGAATCTCAAAACTCGAATGTTATCTTATTTAAAGGGGTTGTTCACCTTCCAAACACTTTTTTTCAGTTCAGTTGTTTTAAGATTGTACGACAGAAATAAAGACTTTTTTCAATTACTTTCCATTATTTATTTTTTACAGTTTTTCCAAACAAAAGTGTTGATCTACGGAAGAGCCCTGGGGCCAGCAAAAAAAAAAAAATTCTGATGAATTATGACTTTTAAAACTCATAATTATGACTTTAAATCTCATAATTATGACTTTAAAAAGTCAAAATTATGACTTTTAATCTCATAATTATGACTTTAAATCTCATAATTATGACTTTAAAAAGTCAAAAATATGACTTTTAACATTATCAGTTTAAAAGTCATAATTATGATATTTAAAGTCATAATTTCGACTTTTTAAAGTCATAATTATGAGATTTAAAGTCATAATTTTGACTTTTTAAAGTCATAATCATGAGATTTAAAGTCATAATTATGAGTTTTAACAGTCATACTGGCCCCAGTGCTCTTCCGTATTGATCCATTTCTCAGCAGCATCTCTGGAGTATTAGCAACTATTGTATCAATTCTAACAGCTGCCTGTAATGGAACCCAGAGATTCTGCTCAGCAGGGACAGAGATAAGAAATGTATTCATTAAGGGGCAGATTTACTAATGGTAGAATTTCAAAGTGAAAAACCTTCGAAATTCAACCATCTAATTTTTTTAAAGGCTATATTCAATCAAAAATGGACCTGTTTCGATTCGAAACGATTTAAATGATTTTTTAAAAAAACTTAGAATTTACAGAACTTAGAATTTCAGGAAAGGTT
>CM044437.1:10125559-10130559 GCA_024363595.1 Xenopus borealis | reverse complement strand
ATGTTAACTACATTAATGTTTGACAATTCTATACTTAATCATATGGATATGTTACATGGGTAATATGCAAATGTCAATGCAGTAAAAATATAAGCAAATGTAAAATACTGGTTTGAATGAAAACATCTGTAACAAGCTTTATTATGAAAATCAATAAAAATAAAAAGTTACAAAAAAAAAAAAAATGCTTATATAATCTCTAAAGTTTAATAACTGAGCATACTATATCTGTCACTGTAAAAAAAAAGTCTACACACCTACATATTTTCTAACATTTCCCCACCTACAGTACATGGATTCCCTCTACACTAAATGCTAGTAATCTGTCGACATGAGCCTTTTATAATAATATGAATCAAATTAACAGAAGTTTCCAGAACTCCACAATTCTTAATATGGAATTTATAACTATAGCAACTGACCTAGTTCCATGTTGATGACATATGAATCATTCACACAAAATGAAGACAAAAAGGAACACCAAGAGCCCCAATAGTGTAATATGTTTTTACAAGGAGTAATGATAGAGTAAACAAATTAATACTCACAAGCCAGGGTTACCAATAGGCAACCACTGTATAGGCAGGTGGGGAGATTATCCTGACCCCACTCAGGAATAAGAAGTCGCTCTCCAGAGCTCCTGGTGTGTTCATACAAAGACACTGTTGTTTTTGCTCCCGTTTTACATTGCCTGATGAAGCAGGAAATGCCTGCGAAACGCGTTGCAATATTGTTGTGAATAAACTATTACTGAAAATTACCACTTTCGTTGGTGTCTGCCTGGAGGAGGTAAGTTCACTACTACCTCCTCTGAATTACCCATTGGGTTTTTAAGTGTTTTTAGCTAATTTTATACTTTTGGCGCCTCTGTTTTGTCTTATCACATTCACACAAAATGCTCAGGATTCTACAACACAGAACAACAATGAAGGTTGTCCAATACACTTCAGCATTGGACTTATTGGATCATGGTTTGAACAGATTGATACTGACCAAGCTACTGTATGTTGGAGTGGGATGGGGGTTTCCAGGCTCACTGGGGCTGCCGCATCAAGGACCGTACTTCCAGCAAAATTTCGCTGGTGTTTCATTGCGTCGTTTTCGTCGCGTGTCGTTTTTGTTGCGTCATTTTCATCGCGCGTTGTTTTTGTCGCGTTGCGTTGTTTTCGTCGTGCGTCATTTTCGTGGCGTCGCGTCGGTTTTTTGGGGCTGTGAGGGTGATTCTGTATAAGAAGCATGAAGTAACACGGTGAGCTTGTGCATTGTTGCCATAGCATAGGAAAAAATCCCCTAAAGAATATATATATTTGCAATTTACCCAGATTAAGTTGCACCAATAGTGGTTGAATGACCACCAGAATCAGGTTTCTGAGGTATTCAGGCAGGCCAGTCTGTACTGGTGTCAAAAGAATGGACTGTATTTTATAAATTGAAAAGTATACAGTATGTTTGTGGAAAACTCTGTGTTGAATAAAACACTGGTGAAACCTGCTTGAAGTTGCTTTAGGTGTCTCATCCCATAAAAAAGGTATTGCCACTTTTGTCATTTGAGTTATTCCCCATAAAATTGCAATACTTTTCCCTTAGTTTACTGAGCCTAGCTTAGCCTGAAACTCAAAACAACCATGTTAAATACACTGAGTACCAAAAACCTAGACCCAGGCCCAGTATAAAGTATTTATGATAGTTGACAGCGGTTCTTCTTGCATCTTCCAAAGTACAGTATTCAGACTACCTCTTAGGCTTCCTTACTGGTCAAAAAATCACCATGTTTCTGTATCAGGTATGACATCATAATTAATGATTTGGAGTTGCCTTGTGTAATAGGTGAATAAAAACTTGGAGATACATCATCAAAGCTATCAGGAATGGTCTGATTCTGCTTTTGGACAATTTCCTGGCAGTGTCACTATATGACATTCTTTTCATCCTTTCTTTTGTTGCTGTAGCTGAATAATTCATGCTATTCATGAGTGCACAGTAAATGCAGATTAATAATCCACCTAAATGCAGAACAATGCCATTTACCATTTGCCCTGATCACATATTGTACAATGTCCTGTTTGTGTAAGTAAAGACCAATTAATTGACCTGCTTATGCACTTAAAATACTGTTCAGCCCTTTCATGCTCAACAGTAAACCCTGTGCCACCGAATGATTAAATGCAGGAGGCCAGATGGAATATAAAAGCTTTAAGGTTTGTTAATAAAACACAGATATCATCATGCACAAGTGCATAAGGGCGACACTGAACATCCCAACTCCCCCCACAATACTCAAATATTGAAATATTGTTATTGGAAGCTACTCCATGTTTGTTCTTGCAAGGTAGATAATTAGATTTCCCGTGTACAAACCTACTTCCTTCCCCTACTGTTTTATAAGTAGGAGTCCATTATACAGGGTTATTGATTGCACACTGGTAATCTAATTATCTACCTTTCAAGGACCAAACATGGAGGAGCTTCAGTTTCCCTAACTGGAGGAAAAGTGAGCTATCCAAAGTAAGGTATTCATGGCCTAATGATAAAACAGGAATAATAGTTTGAACAAGGGAATGCAACATGAAGTCGAATGGAGGAAAAGTTAGCATTCTCTCGATTTTAACACTTTGTTAAATATGCCCCTAAAAACCCAATCAAGTAAAGAGATGCCATCTAGTAAACTTTGGTGAGCACCATTTTCCTTTCATATCTCATATAAGTAAATCAACAGCTCTGAAATTGTCTCTTGTGAGCGTTGAGAACCTTTTTAACATGTCCAAAGGGTATTTGTGACTCTGCACGCGTGATTACCTGACATATTTGTTTATTGCAGCCCCCCCAAACCACATTGCCCTTAGCTGCTATAGATAAGACACAGACATGCTATTTAAACTGATCTCAAACAACTTTTGATAAGTGTTTATCAATATTTTCCAGTTTCAGCCTCACTTGGAAGTTCAACATACAGATATACAAAATATAGCTGTTTAGTTGTATTTTTAAGAATATCTAAAGCTATATTCACCCCAGATCTTGTCCTAACTGACCTTCAAGGGGCCTTCAGGTCCATCTAGGAAAACTAATGCCCATACTCCCTAATTCTCACCCAAGCCATCCAAAAGGGAAATCTTCCAGATTTGGAGGGTATGCCTTATACATGAATCAATATTATATTTATTTTGGGGGAAAAATAAATAAAGTCCCAGTGGCACCACAAACCTCATCCTAAATGGCCTACAAGCTGGGCCTGGAGGTCCATCTATGAGCGCAAATGACCATTCCCCCTGAATTCTCACCCTAATTGACCTTCAGACTGCCACTCAAGCCCTCCTAAAAGGGCAAGCCCCACAGTATGGGTGAGCCAGTGGCACCCCAAATCTTATCCTAACTAACCTTCAAGGGGCCTTCAGGTCCATCTAGAATAACAAATGGCCACCATCCCTAAAGCTGACCCGAACTGTCCTTCAGACTCAAGCCATCCAAAAAGGAAAAGCCCCCAGTTTGGGATTGAATGCCGTATACATTAAATGAAAGTCCCCGCTGTCTAATCAATATTTTATTTATTTTGGGAGCCAAAATAAATATAGTGCCAGTAGTACCCAAAATCTCATCCTAAATGGCCTTCAAACTAGACTTGGAGGTCATCTAGGAGCACAAATGGCAATTCTCCCAAATTCTCATCCAAACCAACCTTCAGACTACCACCCAAGCTCTCCTAAAATGGCAAGCCCCACAGTATGGGAACCACTGCCTTATACGTTAAATGAATGTGACCACTGTCTAATCAATATAATCTTAAAATAGATTAATCTGCTTCAAAAAATGTTTCCTTTGCTCTTAATCACTGTTAAGAAACCAGAACCAAAGGAGTTTAAGGCAGAGTTTTATTATCTCACTTACAACCCATATCTCTTTAAAAAAAAAGTTGGTGTGTGATATTTTGCACTTAATAGAGGCTTTTAGCTTTCCCTTCAGTGCTGAAGTAGATTACGTGAGCTTTCAACTGAGGCTTCAGCTATTGCAATCAAGAGCAATATGAAAAGATTGCCTCCCACATCAGCACTATTTAAAACAAATACTAATTTGCCTCAAGTAGCTCAGAATGTTATTTTGCATAACTAAACGCTCACACACTTCTTTTCGGAAAGGGCTATAGGGTATATGTCGGCAAGCCCGCTTCCATTAACAGCTGGCAGGGGTGTAAATTTTAAGGTAGCATTTTTTTTACAGTGCAATATAGCTATCACCAACCATCTTTCAGTTTTAGGATACAGCAATTAGTGTGCCCTCCGCTCTTGCCTGTGGCGCAATAACCTCATTTTTATCTGCAAGGAAGAGTAGGTATGTTACTGGCAACAACTAAACTGTGTTGTTGTCGCCTAAATTATACTCGATGAGCGATCCAATTGTTTGTCAAATTTAATATATCAAATAGGCAGTAACCCTCAGGCTGCTCGAGAGTTTGCTCCATCAGAGTAGATGAGAGGAGGGTCTAAAATAAAATTAAACATTTATTAATCATCCTAACAAATATAAGGTCATGTCTGGTGTGTTTTAGGTGTTTAAACATGCCTTCCTATTATCCACTTTGATTGAAAAAACTTTGGAGTGGCTTGGGAGTGCTTTTGCCACCCTCCATATACATAAGACTCAGGGCTTCATATACTGTACCTGATCCTATGGGCCATGATCAGTTTTTGGGTAGTTCCGCATTTGTGTGATTAATTGAACAAACTGAGGTTCTGCATAAAAGTCACAACATTCCCAAGTTATATTGATTTGCTATGTTGACTTGCTTCAAACCCTTTTATTCTTAAAAGGAAAATATGCCCCCCTTTTTGACATTCAGTCGGGCTCATGTAGAAAGGGTACATAAATGTCTAAACTTCAATATATAATACAAATGTATTTTATTTTACACAGCCATTGCTATACTATTTCCCTTAGTCTCACATTGTAATGGGGCCCAATGGAGCACCTAGGGAGGTAGGGCCTTGACGGGGCTTAGGAGGGAG
>CM044437.1:10064051-10125459 GCA_024363595.1 Xenopus borealis | reverse complement strand
GTTATTGGGATTTGGTTGGGCAAAGGGGATAGGTGCAGACTCGACGCTGCACCCGTCAAGTGACCCCCCCTCAAATTATTTCATTGCAAAGTGCAAAGGATTTGGGGACCCCTGCTTTTCATAGTGGGTGATATGAAGAACACATCACTTCACAACAGAACAAGGTGAGGAAGGGTTGCATTACACTGTGAGCCTAAAAGGGGGGTGGTAAATGGTTTTTCAGATTATCCTGGTCATGAGAGGAGGCCTGGACAAAATCTACTTTATTATAGTCCCTCTCCTGCCTTAAACGTCACCCCAGGGGGGGCGGGGAGGAAGGACTTTTTTTTTGCATGGTGACCCGGCTCTTTCCAGGTACGCTACTGACTAGCCTGGTTTTTATATTTATTTCTGGAAGTTCAGATAGTATTTATGCACATTTTCTACATAAGACCAATTGAAGGAGCTCATGTCAAAAATGGGGGGTTGAAATAATAAATTTGGGGTATACCTACCCAGGTCTCTTTGTTTTTTATCCAGTTACTGTTCCTTGCTAGTGATGGGCGAATTTATTCGCCAGGGGCGAATTCCCGCGATTCGCCGCTGGCGAAAAAATTCACGAAACGCCAGCAAAAATTCGCAGAAAAAAAAATTCTTTGAAAAAAACGAGTTGCGCATTGTTTTTGACGCGACGAAAACTACGCGACACGCTTAAAAAAAGACGCAACGTGCGTCAAAAACGTGCCTTGACTCGTTTCGCAAATTTCTTCGCCAATTCGCGAATTTCGCTGGAAATTCGCAAATTTTTATGCGAAGCGAAACGGGGTAGATTCGCCCATCACTATTCCTTGCAGTTCAAATGTTCTAATTAGCAGGGATCATTTGGTTCCTCAATAAATCAGGCTTGAAATTTTAATCAGCTGAGACCCCATGTAGTCCAACATGGACACCTTCTTTCTTCTCGAATGGAAAAGTAACTGTACGCTACCATATATAGCAGGCCCATGTATGGTTGCATTACCCATTATCTTTTTAAGGTGCTTTTAGTCTCCTTTTCTATTTAATTCAGTTAACAAGTGTTATAACAAGAAGAGGCTCATTCATGCATGGGTGGCCAGTAGAGCAGGGTAGGGGACTAACCTTAGTAGACCCTGAGGTCTGAAGGACCCACCTACAACCATGAGGTCTGTTGTACGGCAATTACACATAAAAAGATCAGGGCTAGGCTTGCCAGCATGCAGATTGAGTTTTTATTTATTTTAATGCTCGTTGATGTGAAAGATCATTCATATCTACTTGCTAGTTTGCTCAGTAAAAAAGAAGAAAAATTAATCACACTCTGAGAATTACTGGTATTTCAAGGAAATGGATAATAATGGCAACAATGTCATTGAGTGGGGGGATACAATGAAGGAGAGACCTTGTCTTTGATATGGAATTCTCACTAATGAAATCTCATTAGAAGGAAAGTTTAATGAAAACGCTTCTGTGAGAGCATGAAATGTAATCTGGAATTCTTACCTTGTAGTTTCATTTGACCTTTCATTAAGGACATTTTAGGATTTAATGAGAAACCATTCAAAACAAGGTGGGATGATTAGCCTCTCTGGAACAATCAAGCTGATCGAACGTCCTACCCCTCAAAAAAAAAACACAAAATTTTTGCTTCACGTCCCCAGCAGCAATTGCCATAATGTATTTATAAACACATATATAAAGATATCAATCATACCCTGCTCATTCAGAATAAAGAAAAGGGACGCAATTAGCCTCGTTTTCTTTTGCTTACTTTAGCAGCTCTTGATTCAATTACCGTTTTGTAGAAAACCAGATCTGAATGATTGTTTCTAATTTATTGTAATCAGCAGAAGCGCGGATAAGAATAGATGTTTTTTTTTTTTTTTCAATCATTGATTACATTTAAACTGGCTCGTTTACAGTCAGTTGTTGATAGGCAAGAACTCCTAAAGGATATCTGCTAGTTTTTGTGTAAACTAGAATAGTGATAGCTAGGGATGGCGCGAACTGTTCGCCGGCGAACTTGTTCGCGCGAACATCGGCTGTTCGCGCTCGCCGGAAGTTCGCGAACGTCGCGCGACGTTTGCCAATTTGGGTTCGCCTTAGTTGGCGCTTTTTTTTTGCCATTTCTCCCCCAGACCAGCAGATACATGGCAGCCAATCAGTAAGCTCTCCCTCCTGGACCACCCCCACACCCCCTGGACCACTCCCCTTCCCTATAAAAACCGAAGCCCTGCAGCGTTTTTTCATTCTGCCTGTGTGTGCTTGGAAGAGATAGTGTAGGGAGAGAGCTGTTAGTGATTTCAGGGACAGTGGATAGTAAGTTTGCTGGCTAGTAATCTACTGTACTTCAAACAACTGCCATCTAGCTGTGTGAGCTTGTTCACATTCTGTCTAAATATCCATAATATTACCCTCTCCAGAAAAAGCACCTGAGTGACTTTTTTCAAGCAGCCATAATATATTTTACGTAATCCGTATCCACCGCTGTAGTAGTGTATACGTTGACCTTGTAGCCATTATTTGCCCTGTAGGCATTTTTTGCCCAGTGTGTTCTTCAAACAACTCCCATCTAGCTGTGTGAGCTTGTTCACATTCTGTCTAAATATCAATAATATTACAGTGTCCACAACCACCTGAGTGACTTTTTTCCCTTTACAGCACAAAACGCAGCGCTGTGTCAACAATGGATTTTTCAGATACATTTTTGCCCTTGATCCCCCTCTGGCATGCCACTGTCCAGGTCGTTGCACCCTTTAAACAACTTTAAAATCATTTTTCTGGCCAGAAATGTCTTTTTTAGCTGTTAAAGTTCGCCTTCCCATTGAAGTCTATGGGGTTCGCGAACCGTTCGCAATTCTCCGCGGTTCGCGCCATCCCTAGTGATAGCATTCCTGTATAATAAGTACTAACTTACTAATTGGAGACAGTGAATTTACCCCGGTTCGGATATAACAGGGCAAAGCTAATAAACAACAAATAATATTTAGGCCCTTTGCCAAGCCCTTTAGTCACAATCACCTTGATATGCAAGTATGAACTAGGAGCACATTAATCCTAGACATGTTTACAAGATCACTGCAGGAATAAATAATGAGCACGTTAACCACAGGCAGTGGGACAGGCCAAATATCTTTTTTTTTCATCACCTTCCCATGAAGAGAAAGATTGTTGGTCAGGCAACGTTTTGTCCTCTGAACCGAGCAGTTTCCCCACATTATTCAAGCTCGTTCTTACTCCCTATTTCTGATTCCAGTGTAATATTATTAAGCCAAAATTACCTATTAATCTTAGTGTGGAAGTTAAGGGCAAGTACTGGAAATCAGCATTCTCATTGGTGAATATTATCGCATACTGCATATAATTACTTTTCTGTCCAGCAGAATTCTTGCATGTTCGATTTTCGTTGACTTTTACAGAAAATTCATGGGAGCAGTGGGACAGAATAAGATCCCCTTTAATGGAAAGCACCCAGGCTGATATACATGGAGAGGTGACCTTTGATTTTTTTTGGAAAAAAAATTAATTTCCTTATTTTTTTTTTCAATTCGCTTAGGCCCAATTTTATTTCAGCAAACATGTCAACTGAAATAATTTCTAGAGTTCATTAATCTCATACAGCAATGCTGGCTTTCTTTGGATGACGAGTGAATGGGTCATTTCAACGCAGTTTACATTTCTTTTGCTGAGTATAAACAGAACTTTATTAAAAAGAATTCAACATCTTAAACTCTGACATGTTCTTTTAAAATTGCTCTCCCCGGCTACAAACTTTAGAAGGTCCCCAAGGCTTGGATCTGTTTTATATTTGAACATTCTTGACAGCTTTAAAACAAGGGCCAGGCCTTTCCTCAAAGAAGCTGCTGGAATCCCGGCATTGAAAGCCGTATTAGAATATTACAAGCCTGGATGTCTCTCTCTTTAAAGGGACGCCATCATCAAAAAAAGAAGTTTGAATATGTGCCTGAGTAAAAGAAAGGAGTGCAAGGATAGAAAAATATTGAGAAAATTGTAATTCCCTTTCTGCTTGTGTTGGGATGTTTCTTCAGATGGTGAAGTCTTCTCCATTTTTATCCCAAAGACGCAGTTTGGTCATTCATTAGATTTCTGGTGTTGGGGATCAAAATGCCGGAATTAGTGATGGGCGAATTTATTCGCCAGGGGCGAATTCGCGGCGAATTCCTCGATTCGCCGCTGGCGAATAAATTTGCGAAACCCCAGCAAAAATTCTCCAGAAAAATTCGCCAAAAAAACCGAGTCGCGCGTCGTTTTTGACACGACGTGCACCGCGATTGACGCGCGTCGCTTCGGAAACGACGCGACGCACCGCGATTGACGCGACACGCGACGGAAGCGACACGCAACGGAAACGACGCGCCGCACAACTCGTATCGCAAATTTTTTCGACAATTTGCTAATTTCGCTGGAAATTCGCGGATTTTTCGGCAAAGCGAATCTCGGGGGATTCGCCCATCACTAGCTGGAATTCATCCCAGGGTTGGAACTAGGTGTAGGCAGTAGAGACACATGCTTAAGTCATACTTGGTGGTGGGTGATCAGAAGGGAAAAGGAACCAGTGGTTGGGAGCCACCATGTAGCAATGAGAATGGTGCTTGTGACCATATCCATATTACTTACTATCTCTTTAAAAGCAAACGGCGCTACCTCATGGAGGGCTAGTACACCACCTCTGACCCCCTTCCACCCTCCAGTGGTACCTTCTCTTTATATGGTTGTAACTAGGGCAGGGGTAAGGTCAAGAAGCACTGCCGGCTAGCTGCATTACAGGTGGCCGCAGTGAGAGGGTCTGGGCCAGCGAATCCCATGAGGACCATGAGGCCCAGTTGGCCCAGTCCAACCCTGTAAGAGACCATTCATAACTCAATGGTCAAAGATCCTTGGGTGCATTCACTTACCTAGGTGCAGTGAACAAAATGCAATTTTAAACAAAAGTTCATATTTTTCAAAGTCATATTCTTCATTAGACAGTTATTGCATTAGGAGTATTAATTGTGCATTGTGCTTGAAGGTGGCATAATATTTTGGAGCAAACAACATCTGTTGTAAGGAGTTGTACGGTTTCTGGGTTCACAAACGCTATAATAAATTTGTGCCAGATGAAAAAAAATGTTGCCTTAGCATCATACCCATGTCTATAGCTAAATCACATAGAATGCTCAAGAACTGGCATTCATACCACGTTTTTCTTTGCTTGGGTTTTTTTTTACATCTGGCTCTAATTAATAAATATAATAAAGAAAGGGGTTGTTCACCTTTAAGTTTATTTAAGTATGATGTAGAGCGTTATACTCTGAGACAATTTGCAATTGGTTTCCATTTTTTATTATTTGTGTTTTTTCAGTGATTTATCTCTTTATTCAGCAGCTCTCCAGTTTGCAGTTTGAAGAAATAGTCAACTTTTTAGTTAAAGCTGGAAGAAGAAAGCAGAAGACGGAAGAGAAGCTCTCCGTGGTGCTCACTGGAATAACCCTGGGCTGGTGCAGTTTTCTGCTGAATTCTAGTGATGGGCGAATATACCCCGTTTCGCTTCACCGAAAAATTTGCGAATTTCCAGCGAAATCTGCGAATTGGCGTAAAAATTTGCAAAACGAGTCGCGACACATTTTCAACGCGCGTCGAAAACGACGAGCGATATGGTTTTTTTTTTACGCCAGTGAATTTTTGCCAGTCGAAATCTCACTGGCGTTTCGCAAATTTATTCGCAGGCGGCGAATCGCGGAAATTTGCCCCATGCGAATAAATTGACTCCCCTCACTACTGATTTCAGGTAAGTCAATGCAATCACTTGGGGGTGCCATACACACAAACAAAGGAAAACTAAATATATAAAAATAAATATATAAAAAAAATCAAAAGTCCCCTCTCCAGGTACAGTATATCAAACAAAGGAAAACAAAACTCACATCGTTGTATAAATTATAACAGAGTTTTATTGTTTTTGCACTGAATCTTTTTAGGCTGAGAGAATGAAATTATTGTTTTATTGAAAAACATAACTGCAGGGCCAGAATTAATTGTATAGTTGCACTAGCTCAAAGCTGCACAGAAGGTGTTCCATAATCTCTTTACTTCTGCCGAAATACGGATATTTTCAAGCCCAGATTATTTTTATTATTATTATTATTTTTTTTTACTGTTAACCCTGAATCATGTTTAACATCTGTTTTCCTTCACACGTTTGTTTTCCCAGCTTTGGGTGGGGGGAGAAAATGGCAAATAAGTTCACACAATGGGGCAAATTCACTAAACATAAATTTTTCGCCTGTGAAGGGTTTGCCACGTTTCACGTCACTTCTCCAAGTGCAAATTTTCTTCAACTATGCTAATTCACTAAAATGCGGAGTTGCTCCTCAGCAGCTGAAAGCTGGCAAAGTTTCAGTATCGAAATTTCTCTACCATTGATTTCTGCCTAGCGGAAAAATTTGAATAGGGTGGGTACATATAGGTCATATATACATGTCTTTATTGGAGATGTTGGTGCAAACTCTTGAAGTAGCCACTTATTGTTACACATGTCCAAGAAATCAAAATAAAGACAAACAAGATCCTCGATTTCCCTAGACATGAGCCCACCCTAGAACAAATGTGGCAATGAGTCTCAAATGGTTAAAACAAAAATTTGCAATAGTTACAACTTTTAAAGGCAATCCTGCTTTGAAATAAAAAACGCACCAGTGTGAAAAAATGTGTCGAGAAACATGTTTGTCTTCGTGATGTTCATTTTTTCTGCCTCCGTATGGATTCATACTTAGTGATGGGCGAATCAATTTGCGAAACGCGAGCGAAAATTCGGCTGGTGAAAATTTGCGGAAAAAACGAGTCGCGCGTTGTTTTTGATGCGACGAAAACAACGTGACGCGTGTCGAAAACGAGCTGCGACTCGTTTCGCAAATTTTTTCGCCAATTCGCGAATTTCGCTGGAAATTCGCAAATTTTTCGGCCAAGCGAAACGGGGTAGATTCGCCCATCACTCTTCATACTGTATATAGGCTTTTGCAAGATAATTTAAGATGATCCACCAAATTGAAGTGATAATATTTTAGCAATAGCTTCCTTTTAATCCTTGAAGGAGTCACTTTGACCTTGCTGCAACATGTGCATGGATCTAAGGTTGGAATTTCACCAGACTAGTGTCCCGCCGACCCAAGTTAGACATTGACAGTAGTGATGGGCTGACCCGATACCCGCGGGACCTGCAGCATTACCCAGGGGTTGGGTTTGGGTTGACCTCGCTATGCTGTTTGTGGGTCGCAGCCAACCTTACACTGCCGGCTTCTGGATTTATAGGCGTGTGCATGCTCAGCCCATTTTGTGATGTCATTGGCCAGGCGGGTGTGGGTCTATAAATGGAGGGCGGAAGTAGAGTTTGGCCTGGTGCAGGTTGGTTTTTCTCAATCTGCCCATCACTAACTGACAGTATCAGATCTGCCTACAAGTTGGTCTATGTATGACGAGTCACAGAATTCTTAGCAGTCCAGTGACTCTCAGAATGATGGGTAACACAACACTGTGCAACTGGGGGGTCAGAACATCCTTTTGCTAGTAGCAATACAGTGACAGCGTCTATCAGATTAGCCAATAAATCAATTTATACAACAACCTGGAATGTGAATTTAAGGTAGATGTGATAGTTACCGTAGCAACTTTGAGGAAAAATGATTGCCTGGAGCATATTCACTTCATACAGCCGCACTTCATGATAAGGACTCAAAAAAAAAAGGGTAATCCTAGAGATGGCAATTACGTCCGAAGTGGAAAAGGGAATCTGTAAAGCGTTTAATAACCACAGTGAAACAGAACACGGGACATTATTGCTTGTGATAAACAAAAAGCATTTTTTTTACAGTTCGAGGGTAGATGAATTGCTTTTGGGTTATGGCAATGTCAGCTGGGTTACTCCAGCAATAACTATTTTGGAAGATTAAAAGCCACAGGCAAACAGGTGTTGCATGTGCTAAAGGGAAGCAGTTTATATGAACATTGCAGAGGAAAGATCTATATATATATATATATATATATATAATTCATTCAATGGACCAGCACTCCAATTATTTCAATCAAGGTGATTTTTATTCCAACTTCACTCGTGTGTCCAACGTTTCGGCCCACATTGGGGTCTTTATCCTTGATAAAGGCCCCAATGTGGGCCGAAACGTTGGACACACGAGTGAAGTTGGAATAAAAATCACCTTGATTGAAATAATTGGAGTGCTGGTCCATCGAATGAATTATATACAAAAATTTGACATAGCACCCAAACTTGAACAGCGTAAAGAGTGCAGGTACCTTCTTGAACATTATATATATATATATATATATTCAGCTGGATTTGCTGAACTTGCATGAACTTGGAAAGCAAAACTCAGCTGCTGAAAAAGAATTGGTTGAATTCATACAATTATGTCTTAAAAACTTTGCAATAGATACGGTATAAGTACAGGCAAAATGGCAGTATGTGTACAGGCAAAATGTCAAAATGCCCTCTTGTTCTATATTCTCAATGGCAGCCCTGAAACCATCTTCATGGCAACCAGCCATCACTGATGTCATCATAGAGCAACAAAGGCAAAGGATGGAGCTCAAAAGGGGAAAATATGTTTAAGCTCCTACAAAGCTTGAAAACATGCGAAACTTGGACCTCTAACCCAGATTTAAGGGTCTGATAAGGTCTGAAGGCCAGGAGGTGATCCAAGCCACTACTGCGATTGACAGCCTATCATCATCATCATCATAATAGCTCTAGCATGTTATGCAACTCTTTAGAATAATTTGTAAACTGTACAGAAAAAAGTCTTACAATGATTTGATAAACAAGTGTTACAGAATCAAAACGGCATCAGACAGCCTTAAAATCTAAAATGTAAGGGGGCAGTTACCACATAAGGCTGTTGAAAACTGGTCAGTGATTATGGTATCATGATGGTATCAGGCCCAAATTTGTGGTGAGGCCATATATTTAGGCAACTCAGAGGGGAGAAGGTGCCTAAGCTCCTACAGAGTTTATTAAGATGTGAGACTTAAGCTGGCCATAGACGCCAGACAATTCGTACGATTTTCGGATCGTGTGTGGAGTGTTCCGACATTTGTCGTGCCATGCCGATCGGTCGTTTGGTCGATCAGCCAGGTTAGAAAATTTCTGTCGGCTGACGATCATATCTTTGAGTCTGTTGCAGATCGTACGATTTTCAGTGGGAGACCGTCACTAGGTTTTTAATCGTACAACTTTTGTACGATCCCTGTCAGGGGCAGAACGTCGGCTGATCTGTGCTTTTGCTACTTTATTTAATCTGAAGGTTAGTGGCAGGTCGGGAGATGGGGAAGTCCGATCGTTCGATGATTTGAACAATTGGATCTTTGCGTCTATGGCCAGCTTTAGACCTTTAACCAAGACTAGAACGTCTGATGAGGCCTGAAAGCCACTGATGAGAACTTCAGCAACGTATACAACTTTTAAGAAAAATGTTCAAATTGTTGACAAACATGGGGTCTTAAAATAATTTAATGGGGACCGTTGACACAACTGATGTTGAAAACTGTCCGGTGATTCTTTATGGTATGTTGACTTCAAGTCAATCAATCTTCAGGGTGGATTTGAAGGTTTTAGTGGAAAGGGAGTGCTGCCAAATATTTAAATGCTCTACTGGAGACTGAAGGTCCTAGTAAAGAAACTTGCAGCTCAGAGTGGGAGAAGATGCCTATGTTCCTACAGAGATTGTGATACTTGGACCTTTAACACAGACTTGAGGGACTGATGAGGTCTGAAGGCCAAGAGGTGATCCAAGCCACTGTTATGCAGCAGTAGAAAGCTGCCCGGTGAGTTTTAAGGTATGTCGACTTCAAATCAATCAATCAAGATGAGTCTTCAGGGAGAAATAAAAGGTTTCAGGGGAATGGGAGAACTGCCAAATATTTAAATGCTCCACTGGAGCCCCAAGGTCCTAGTAGAGCAAAGCCAAGGATCATTGTCAGCCCTCTCCCCTTCATAGTGCTTTAAACACCTATAACACCTAGCCCTATCTGTATCTCATTAGTGCTGGAGTGGGCAATGGATGTCAGGTGCTCTGGTGGGTCCCTTGAAGCCCTGTACAACACTGTTCCCTGCCTTTCTTAATAACAATCCATGTTTTCCTGCCTGACTGCAGTAAGCTCCCTTATTGACTTGTACTATAATCTTGTGCGTCACATGAGACTTTTACTTCAGCTGAAGTAACCCACATCCTACAATTATATTCAGTGACAATAGCACAAACACACCTGCATTGGTGGTTTAAATTGAAGGCAAATGTTTTGCCCCATTTTCATTCCATAAGCTTTATAAGACCATGCCTTATAAGCATTATGTATATATACAACCCAACATAAACCACCACTGAAAAATGTTTTCTTGTTTGAAAAACTGCATATTTTGTTGCTCTGCTTTATTGTTACTCAGGCCCTCAGTGACTGAACGAGTTAAATGGAAGAGCAGGGCTTGTACTGTGAGGATATGTAAAGTATTATTTCAATAAATCTAAATGCTTCTTTCATTGCTAATATAAAAAAATGTCCTTTTACATTATTCAGGTCCACTTACACCAACGACTCTTAATAAGATGGTTCAGGGGAGAGAGTGACACAGTTAGCAAGCCAAGCACTTTCAGTTCAGCCTACAGGGAGAAATGGGTTTTAACGTAGCAGTGAATCATAAACAAGCTCATTCCAGTCGCCCAAGCCTATTCCAATATATATGCACTGAGCTCAATGGCCGTGTAGTCTACTTCAGCAATTGCAGTGTACAGTACAAAGAGATAGCTAAAAGGCCAGCTTTTTA
This sequence comes from Xenopus borealis, assembly GCA_024363595.1. Taxonomy (NCBI): domain Eukaryota; kingdom Metazoa; phylum Chordata; class Amphibia; order Anura; family Pipidae; genus Xenopus; species Xenopus borealis. The sequence goes on along the minus strand of CM044437.1, from coordinate 10,114,631 downwards.
ATTGTTTTTTAGATTCATACTTCATTAGAAAATGACACTGCTATCCAATCATAATCCATAAAATGGAAAATTCACTATGTGTAAAATATATGGAGGGTTTATTTTTCATGAATTTGCCCTAAATAGACAATAACAGATGGATACTTAGCTCAGCAGGACTTCTCTTTTCTTCATATTTGTCTTAGATATGGACCTCCCGACAAACATGGCTCACAAATAAAATAGCACTTAGTGAACACAATCTTGACTTATTTAGACCTTGCTCACTGATATAACCTATACTGACAAAACTAATCACTGGAATAGACCTTTCTTTAATCACGTCTTGGAACACTATAGGGTTTTTGGTCACTGTGTAAGAAGAAAAGCCCAAAGCTGGAAAAAGCAGCAATTATAAGACTTGTTTTGTAAGGGAGTATACAGTGAAAAGAAAATATTAACCTCATGCTAAAATCTGGAGATTATTATTATTTTCGAAAAACATAGCACTGTTTAAGTGCTGGCTACAAAATATATATTTCCAGGTGTAGGAAGAAAAACCATGGATCTAGATCTGGTGGGATTCACAGTGGAGAATTCTCTTCCATTTATTGAACTGCTGGTCCCGAAGAAGATTTTATTTGGCGTGATGCTGGTTTATGGGATGTTAAGCCCTAATGTTGCTTCAACCACTGATAATACTGTATGTTGGATAAACTGAGAAATGTCAAATTTGGGTACAGTTGGTTGAGCAACAGCCTTTGATTCAGAGGAATCATTGAGTTGAGTAAAACGTAGTGATGGGTGTATTTATTAGCCAGGGGCGAATTCCCGCGATTCGCTGCTGGCGAATAAATTCGCGAAGCGCTAGCGAAATTTCACCTGGCGAAATTTCGTCTTTTTTAACGCGGCGCGCCGAAAATGACGTAACGAAAACGACGCGACGCGCGACGAAAGAGACGCAACAAAAGCGTGCCGCAACTCGTTTCGCGAATTATTCGCCAATTCACGAATTTCTCTGGAAATTTGAGAATTTTTCGGCGAAGCAAAACTTGGGAGATTCGCCCATTACTAGTAAAACGCCTTTGATTCAGAGGAATCATTGTCCAATTCAGGGTCCCAGAGCTTTTATTGTAGATATAGCCCATGTTTAGGGGGCACCTAAGACTTTTCAAAGGTTTAACCTATAGTCTTACTTAATTACAGTATAATACTACCATGCAAATATTATATGGCAAAAGTGCAGGCTTCTTATTTCAATATCTTTGACTATCCTCTTGCACATGAAATTGTGTTTGGGCTGCTTATTGTGGAACACTGGGGAATTCAGTAGGTCATTTTCATGGACAGTTAACACTGGCTTTGAGTATACCAATGGCCTGCAGGATTCTATACCAAGAAATAGAAATTCCTGCAGTATAAACAAAGATGAGAAAATCATGGGAAAAGGAGCCGAGTGATTGCCCCTTGTTCGCCCTGAAGAAGTCTTAAAAATAGCAAACACTTTGTACAACATTGTTTCTGATCATTGTTTTTGATTCATGAAAGAACGTTTAAAGAATAAATGATTTTACATCTGACTGCACTTGCAAAAGGCACATTCTCATCAGAGAACGAAGACATTCAGTGCTGAAAGGTAAATGTGGGCTGTTTCCTGTAGTTGTTGTTGACACATTGATGTTTTCTGGGTTCTTATTTTTCATTATTTATTGAATATTTATGTCTAAGGGAAACATTTAGACTTGGCAAAAAAACCCACAACAATGGCAGAGCAGCAATCGAAAAATTTTAAAAAAAATCCAGTCTTCGCTAATTATGTGGAATGCAGTCATCTTTAAACAATGTTTATTATTTTATGCAGGGACATCCAGGTGACTCCTGAGAAACAGCTTTCAAAAGATTGCAAAAACAGAAACAGCTATTTATTGGGGTGAATACTTGGAATTAGTGTGACTTTAGGACTGTTCCTTATATCGAATCCATTCGTCAAATTCTTTTTTTTTTTTACCTCCTAAAACTGTCAGGGCCCGAAGGCTCCAAGATGGTTTGCGGACCAAGGAGCAAGCAAGTTCAACACAGTTCGTGGTATCCAAGGGGTTAAGCAGAAGAAAGGTCAAGTCCAGGCAAAAAGGTCAATCCAGGCAGAACAGGTTCAATAGTCGAAGGCAGGCCGAAGTCAATAACAGGAATCAATGAATATAAACACACCCGGGCACTCACAAAGAAAGACCTATATTTGGGCAGTGATCACAGGTCTCAGGCTCCCTTAAATAGTCCTAGGTTTGGCGCCAAACGTGAGAGGGGCGTGATGACTTCACAAAGATGACGCGCGTGCGTTTAGGTGCCCACGTATGTGCGCTGGCGTTTTTGTGCCGGCGTGATAGCGCTGGCGACAGAGTGCCGCCATCTTGGGAGAGGGCATGTCAGACATGGTAGGTGGACTTCCTTACAAAAACTCAGAGAAGATCTGATCTCCAGAAATATCTGAATTCTACTTTAGTCAGGACCCCACTGGGTCTTCTCTTTGTTAGCCTTGTATCAGACCAAGCAACATTTGTATTCACAACATTAAAATTAATTTGGATTGACCAAAGATTTGTAGGACTTTGTATTTGCTAACCCACAGGAACAAGAAATATCAGTCTTTTACCTTTCAAGGGTGTGTAAATAATATGTAACATTCTCACATTGAACTTATTATATCTCCATAGTAGAAGGAAAAATATACAGAGGTAAGAGCATGCACCAATGAGAATCATGTCTACCAGAGCAGTCATCTTGTCATTATATAACATGGGGTTATTACTGTGGAATTGTGGCTCATTCATTTTTCCTTCTATTTAAATATTGTGATAAAAGCTCATGTTGGTGGTCCAGTGGTGTGGCGGGGAAGCCCGTCAGGCCATTGGCGGAGACACCCACCGCACCGCTCCTCTTCCTGCAGCCCTGCTTACTAGTGCGTGCGCGGCATGTATTTTACGCTTCTTAAAGCCGTCATGATGTCATCATGCAATGGCGCCAAAATTCAAATATTTCAAGGGGACTTTTTTAGTTTCACATTGCCCGTGATAGGTTTTGTGCCTGGTACTTTTTGAGCTAGTTCCTGTATCTGATTCTGATTCTCCGCTATGATTCCTGCCTGGCTTTGACTATTCTACCTTCTATATCCTGACCACTGCCTGTTTTACCGACTCTGATTCTGATGAACCCTTTGCTTGACTTCCTGGTTTGACCCTTTGGCTGCCTAACACGTTTGTCCTCTGCCTGCCTTGACCCGGCCTGATCAGACTACGAATCTAACGCCTTGTACAGCAACCTTCTGTTCAAAGACTTTGTAAATACAGTTGTGCCCCATTGCTGGCCAGAACTTCTGCCCTCCACCTCTCGTTTAAGTCCAGGTGGCATCTGAGTAAGCTGAGGGCTCCTCCCGAAGCCAAAGGCAGTCACACTACTGGTGAGCCGAGACCAGGGTGCTTGGCATTTGTTCTGGTATTGGGTGGTGACCGTGACAAATATAACATTTTAGTCAATCTTGTGGCATCAACTAGGCCACTGGAGAGCTGGCAACAAGTTTTATTGAGCTATTTTTCTTTGAGAATACTACCCTCATGCTACAGGATGGACTAAAGTTCAGTTCCCAGCATGCTTTTATAATATGGTGGAGTATGCTGGGACATCAAGTAAAGATGCACCATATCATTTCCCCTATTCTGAAGCTGAAAAAAGGCCTTAAAATGAATTCTCTAAATCAATTAAAATAAATCTTTCTCCATATAATTTAAATTCAGGTGCAGAATAAAAATTACCATTAAACCCAATCAAGTTTTTTCATCATCACTTGCATATTAACAAATGGAGCTTATGTTGCTATATGGGCCCATCGAAGGTTTGGGCCCATCATGATTTGGAACAGGAGGCGGTACAAACACCCTAGAGGGATGTGCAAGATCAACCACTAATTTCAATGTTACCCCAAAAGCAGTTGAATGTTTGCGTATTTTCACCCGACAACATTTTAATTAAAATCCATGAACTCTATTGTTTTGTGATAACATCTACTGCTTCCGTATCCAAAATGAATCATTATAAAAACCCTCTGAGGGGGGGTCAGTAATAACCATAACTCATGCACTGGTGCTGGGAAATCTCTATTTTGAGATAAAACACAGACTATTGCATTGATGAAAACAAGTCACGGCATTTCTTCAAAGTATCCTTAATGGACTAGAAAATATTTACTGATGGTTGTTGACTGTGAAAATCACAAACGCTTTGATTTCCTTTCTCATCTATGCAAAAATAAACCTTGCATGGTAGTGGGAGGGGGGTTGTCTCATTTAATAAAGCAATATCCATGATAAAAAAACCTTTCTGTACAAAGCTATGGGTAATATAATACATCCTGCGATGCCTCTGCCTCCGTTCAGAGGATCATTTTAGGGTTTTATTACCATCTCCCCTTGTTCTCCATTGGAAATTTGCCTCCTAATGTCTGTAATGTGAGACGTTCTGCTGATTCCTAGGTTTTGATTCTGCTCTTGGTTAACTCACTGCTGAGATTCTATCTTCTTACCTATCAAAGTCGGTGCAGAGAGTAAGGGGAATAAATAGCTCTTTGACAGTGTACTGAAAGAGGTAATTACTTTCTTCATTCTGGTTATGACCAAAGTTTTACATAGTTTAACTTCCCTGTAGCTTTTTTTCTCCATTACATTAATACAGCCTGCTGCTTAAAAGTTTAACCCGAGGGATCTTTCTTTATAGGCCTGTGATCAGCTAGGTTTATTGACAGCCTGGCTTAAATTACTTCTTACAGGTCCCTGAGCAAGGATGGGTTTTTAAAGAAAAAGAGCCAGGGAAAATGTCAGGCTTAATTAAACTTTATTTTTCTTGTCTCCATCCTTTTTTTATGCTGCTGTGTTTCCCCTCTAAAAGATGACATGGTGCAATAAGAGTTATTTCTGAGCAGAATTAAAGAGGAACAGCCATGAATATTAAAAGTACTGTATGAACAATATTTGGTAGTTGGACTTGCAGTTCTTTAGTAGTGATGGGCGAATCTACCCTGTTTCGCTTCGCCGAAAAATTAGCGAATTTCCAAAAAAATTAGCAAAACGAGCCATGGCACGTTTTTGCCGCGTGTCATTTTTGTTGCGTCGCTTTTGTCGCGTCATTTTCAATGCACGTTGCATCGTTTTTGTTGCGTCACATCAAAAACGACGCGCGACACGTTTTTTTCAGCAAATTTTTTTTTCGCCAAATTTTTGTCGCCCCTGGCAAATAAATTCTCCCATTACTATTCTTTAGATAATTAAAGTATGGCCAATGAGCATTCTCAGACTCAAGATCCTCATCCTCTTGATTGGGATTAATTGCATATGCATTGTTATTCTAAAGCCAAAATTAAAGAAGACTAAAGCTTGACTAAAGAAATGTTGTACATTATGTTTTGAGCTTCTGTACCAGCCCAAGGCAACCACAGCCCTTTAGCAGTAAAGATCTGTGTCTCCCCAGTAGATGCCCCAGTAGCTCCCCATCTTCTTTTCTGCTGATTCACTGATTCACATGCTCTGTGCTGCTGTCACTTACTGAGCTTAGGGATATACACACAATATACCAAACATATGCAGTATAAGCATCACAGTATAGTTGAGGCTGATTATTAAATAATTAATGGTACATGGCAGATCTCATGCGCCTTTAAATTATAATAATTGACTTTAGTGCATTTGGACAAAATACGGGCGTCAAAATAGTCACGCACATAAAGATTTTCGTTTCATGAATTTTTCTGCGTTTTGCAAATTTCACGGGGAAATTCGCGTATTTTTCAGAGAAGCTAAACGGGACAAATTCGGCCATCACTACTAATATGACAACCAAACTTCATTCTCTCCTTGATGATTTGTGACAACCACATTCATTTTTGGGGTTTTATTCTCCTTTAAAGGAGAATTCAACCCTGTAAAAAAAACACCCCACGTAGACCTCCTCCCCCCAGCCTAACTCCCCCCCCCACCCAGGGAAATGCCCAGAAATTTATACTTACCCCTCAGTGCAGATTCATGCAGTAGATTTACACACAGCCATCCAGTTTGCTACTGTGCATGCACTGAAATGGACTGAAATTTCCAAACTCCCAGTCAGCTCACTGAAGAGGTTGAAGATGGCTGCGTAGAGCTCTGCTGCCTGAATCTGCGGCGAAGTATAAAGCATTTCCCTGGGGGGGGTGGGGGCAGTTAAGCTGAGGGAGGAGGGAGGGGGGTCTACATGGGGTGGGGGTGGGGGTATGGGAATTTTTTTACAGGGTTGAATTCTCCTTTGAGGTAGAAACCAAAAAAAGTCTTGATTGCCTTTACAGTGTCACATATGCAAGGTAGTGTGATAATTACTTGGCAACAATTTTAAAGGAGAAACAAACTCAGTTTAACCCCCAAGTGCCTCTCCCGTAAAGAGCCCTATCAGACATAATGTGGCCAGACATGGTGGACTTCAACCCTGCAAACCCTTTTACTGGAGGAGACGGGGTCTTGTTCTCCTGTAAATGACATTTAAAGGATGTGTGCAAATACTTATATATGAACAATAGGGATCAGCAAAATGCATGTGGCAAAAAATGTTCACAGTCTTGTACTAGAATTGCCATGTGGTTTTTTATTCAAGAAAGAAACAAGCAAAACATTGTAATTAGAATTATTCCATATGCTATGTTTCTGCCTGTGTTATGCTGCAGAAAAAGCCCATGCCTTCCTATTGTTGACTTCAACGGATTTGGCAAACATTTTCCGAATGTTTCAGCATTGTTGGGTGAATTTTTGGGTGAAGCAAAGCAGGACATTTTTGTGTATTACTAATGCACAAAAGTACAGGTATGGGACCTGTTATCCAGAATGCTTGTGACCTGGATTTTTCTGAATAAGGGGTCCTTCTTTAATATGGATCTCCCCAGGGGTGCCTCTAAGACAGGGATCCCCAACCTTTTGAACCTGTGAGCAACATTCAGAAGTAAAAGGAGTTGGGGAGCAACACTAGCATGATAAATGTTCTTGGGGTGCCAAATAAGTGCTGTGACTGGCCATTTGGTAGCCCCTATATGGATTGTCAACCTACATTCAGGCTCTGTTTGGCAGTGTACCTGGTTTTTGTACAATTAAAACTTGCCTCCAAGCCTGGAATTCAAAAATAAGCACCTGCTTTGGGGCCACTGGGAGCAACATCCAAAGGGTTGGAGAGCAACATGTTGCTCGCGAGCTACTGGTTGGGGATCACTGCTGTAAGACAAGAGCCACCTGAGGCAGCTAATGCAATGCCCCCCTAGTGCTTACCTTTCCTGCTTTGGGGGGGGGTGCAAAAGCGCTGCATCGCAAGTGCAAAGAGTACATCTGCTCTCTCTCTCTTGCATAGGGTTGCCAACTTTCCCTGTGGCTCAAGCCGGGCAGGGGGGTGGTCCTGTGACATCACGGGGCGGTCCCGTGACGTCAGTGGGCGGTCCCGTGACATCAGTGGGCGGTCCCTTGACGTCACGGGGCGGAGCTATGACGCGATCGCCGATTGGCCGATCGTGGCGTCAATCAAGCTAATCCCGCCCGGTTTTCCTTATATGGAAAACCGGGCAGGAAGCATTGAACCGGGCAGCCCTTCAAAATACCGGGCTGTCCAGTTCAAAACCGGACAGGTGGCAACCCTACTCTTGCACTAGAAAAGCTGAATTCTGGTTAAAAACAGAAATGTAGCTGTGAGGAGTGTCTTTGTGCATCCTCTTGTAACCTACTCACCGCTGCTACTTGGGACGAGTATTTCCGTCTGTATTCGTAACACTGAAATATGTCAGTTTGTACAAATACTGCACTTTGCACACAGACTTTCATTCATAAAGGCATCCTGTTCGGCCATTTGAATATATTTTTCATGCATTCGCTTCTTCATTTGTTAATTTTTTATCAACAGAACACAAAGAGGCATAGACAGCAGAACCCATAATCCAACTGAAATGCCTCCCTTTTTTGTGAATCTGGGGAAAAGATTTCAGTATTCATTGGAAAGGCAGTTCCTTTGTTTCCCTGAACAAGTGCTCAGTAATTGTGATCTACGCATCCTACCTCAGCCCTGAACTCTGTGCCGCCAAAAGTGCTCTTACATTCACTGCCGGGGCTGACAATAGATTTAATGTCCTGTCTATTATGTCTTGTTCCGGGCACAATTTCCAAACTCTTTTAATGACATATTATACACCAGAACATTAAGGCTGAGTATTCTGTTGTTTGTGTCGGTGGCTGACAGTAGCAATAAACCGACTGAAATATGGAGGCTTATGGGTTAGCGATGTTGCCTTGCAGCACTGAATTTGATTCTGAAGGTGTTTCTACGGTCTTTGTGGGCTTCATCCTACTCTCCAGAAATATAACGCATGATCAGACTCAATGAATGTGGGTGAACATGTTCATTTGCTAAGATTAGAGGACAGATTAGAATATGTATAAGGTACCCTGCTTGCTGAGTGCCATACTGTGCAGCTATTACTCAAGAAGTTTGGAGGATGGGGGGCTGCTTCAGAAGATCAGGGTAGGTAAGTTTGTGAAGCTCTTTGGTACAGATATGGGAAGAAGCTCAACTGTCCTGTTCCATATAGCTATTAATGCTCAGTCAGCGATTCCTCTGCCTTTGTCCAGTAAAACCCAAGAAGGATTATAGGTTATATTTTATTGGTGTTTCTTCAGTAGACTAGATGGCTATAAGTATGTAACCACCTGCCTGTCCAATATCTAATTCATAGACATGTAGCTGCGCCTCCTTTTGCTGCTTGTACTCACCTGGGAAGGTCTCTACTAGATTTTAGTTTGAACCTTCTTGGTGGGATTTGTTTCCATTCAGCCCCAAGAACTTTGGTGAAGTTGGGCATTGATGTTGTAATCAGGTCTGGCTTACACTCTGCCTTCCATTTCTTCATACAGTGGTGGGTGGAGGTCAGGGCTCTTTGCAGGACAGTCAGGTTCTTCCACTTCCATCTTACTTTCTGTATGGGGCTATGATGATGCTATGATGATGCACCTGAGGAAGGGGTTGGTCCCCGAAAGCTTGTGCTTCAATGCTTTTGTACTTCTGCAAATAAATGTTTTAAAGGCATTGCCGGATTTAAAGGTGTGCTTCTTCCCTAACTGGAATTGGACTTTATTTTGGGCTTGGAAGCGGCTCGGGAAACGAATGCACCCTAGAATATGAAGTAAGTGGAGTGCGGCAGACCAAGGTGTTGTTAAACAGGAAAGGGCCTTCCCTAAACAGTTATGACAAAGCAGGAAGCAAAGATTGTTAATGTCATTGTAGTAACATGTAGGAAACCATATCAACCTTAGCTAGAACAATAAAAGTAATTTTATTTGGTTATTTGTAATTTTTTATTGTACAGTGGCAACTTACCTAAATGGGTACCATGGGCTCCCCATACCACCTTAACCAGGATTCTTTTTCTGCAAATCAGCAACACTTCTTTCCCTGAATCCCTGTAATGAATCCGTGCAGCTGAGAGCTATGAGATGTTATTTGCTGTAGAAGCAAGTGGCACATTTAAGGGTTGAACATTGTGGAAAAAGATCATCTTCGTCAACCCAGTGTTGAAATATTGTTTTCATTCTTTCAAGCTGAGATGTTTACCCACCCAGAAGGGTAAGAACCAAGCTGATTGGAAGGTGTGGAGATAATAACAGGATGAGATATTATGACATTAATATTGAACTAAATGTGAATAATTGCATTAATAAAGCATCTGAACTGTTCATTCTTCTCACTGCTTCTTCTTGTGAATGATGGCTTCCTGGCCGCTGTTCCTTAAAACTAGATTAATCTGTTTAAAAGGAACCTGTGATTTATGACTGTTAAATCATATTTCATTGTAACATTGAAATTAATATCTATATATTGTGCTTCTCTTCAATCTGCCTCTGATAACTGTATTTGCTGCAGGCTGGTTGGCTAATTGTAAGCAGAAAACTTGAATTTTCTATTCTTCGCTTATATCTGTGTCATGTAGTAGGTACTGAGATTCGCAGAGTAATGAAGGTAATTTCAATATTACTTTCAAAGTAATACTATACCAATAAAAGTTTTGGTGATTATGGAGACTAAGGCATGCAGACGTTAAGTTCACCAAGGGTTAAGGTATTGTCCCAAGCACTGAGATTCGCAGAGTAATGAAGGTCATTTCAATATTACTTTCAAAGTAATACTATACCAATAAAAGTTTTGGTGACGCGCAACTAATTTTTTTGGCGAAATTTCGCTTGGCGAAATTTCGCTGGTGATTCGCGAATCGCGGGAATTCGCCGCAAATTCGGCCCTGGCGAATAAATTCGCCCCATGCGAATAAATTCGCCCATCACTAGTAAGGACATGATTGGAATGGAAAAAATTTGGACCAAGTGCTATCTTAAGGAGCATGCAAACTACGTGGTGGAGGCAGGGATTGAGTGAGCAGGTGGCTGGAGGTAACAAGCAGGGTGCTGGGCCAAGTAGTATTGTTTTGGTGTCATTGCTTCTTGGAAAGAAAACTGTAGGGACTAAGTGCCCTCTGGGGGAGTGGAGGTAGCAGGGGTTACATGAGTGGAAGTGGAGGTAACAAGAAGAACACTGAACCAAGTAGTATTGCTTTGGCCAAGTACCATCTGGGGGAGTGTGCAAACTTATTGGTGGCGGCAGGGGTTGAGTGAGTAGATGGTGGAAGTATCAAGCAGGTTGTTGGACCAAGTATTATTGCTTTGGGTGTCAATATTTCTTGGGGAAAAATGTGAGGATCAAGTGCCAATCTGGTGGAGCATGCTGAGGTTGAGTGAGCTGGGGGTGGAGGTAACAAGCTGGGTGCTGGTTCTAGTTGTATTGCTTGTAGTGTCAATACTTATTGGAAAAAAAACTTTGATGACCAAGTACCATCTGGAGGAGTGTGCAAACTGATTGGTAGTGGCAGGGTTGAGTGAGCAGAGGGTGCAGGTGACAAGCAGAATATTGTTTTGGGTGTCAATGTTTCTTGGCCCTGCATGTTCTCTGTTCAGTCAGGCTTGGGGTTTTATTCCACTACTATAAGGCCAATGCCACATTGGTATATTTTGGCTGATGGAGGAAGACAGATTCCTCCTCCTGTACTGTAATGAATGGAAATCACTGCTTGGAGATGTACTTGAGCTTGTAACTGAATGTCACCTCACCAGTGGTGGCAGGTGGTGTCCATTCATCTAAATAACATTAGGTACAGAGGTGTATGGAGAAGCAATAAATGTGCCCATGACCTAAATCTACATCATCCACATGTATGGAGTTACAGCACTGAACTGGGCACCAAAGGTGGGTACACAGCACCAATAACCTTTCCTGCATTTCAGTGTCATCCTTGCAAGTGCCCCCAAGTTTATCTTTTAATCTTTTAGACAGTCCTCTGCAGTGCTGATATATTTAGCTCCTGATATTTTTTTTTCTTTAGATGTTGTTTTTCTGCATTAGTAAATTACATTTGCTCTGTCTCATTTTGCTCTGCCAGAGGTACATTTATTTTTCACATCAGGTTTTGGACAGCATGTACAAAATACAAAATGCAAATAAATAAAAAAAAAAACCTACAAAACAAAACAGCAAGGCAGGAAGCCTGGCGCAGAACTAATGGCATTTAAACATCCATACATTTTCATAAGGTCTCGGCCAAATTTCAATATCGTAGTGAGAACAGGAAAAATATGTCTCAGTTGGGAATTCAATAAAAAGTTGGAGCTGTAACCAAAAAGCTTGAGGAGATAATATGTCCAGCAATATTACATTTCTTGAAAAAGTTATGTTAGAAGTCAGAAGAATAAGACAATATATTTGCTGTAGAATATTGTGCACCCCGTATATGATAAATCTTGCATTAGGCTATATCCGTGCTGCAGCATGAACAGCAGCGTTGCGCATTTCTTGTATCATCTAAAAAGTTTTTGTGTTCCATATTAGAGTCCATTGAGAGTGTATTTATTGACAGCCTATTTATTATAGGGAGAGGACAACAAGGAACACCATTTAGACTTTTTTTTGAGCCATTTTTAGAACAACTATGGCAACTGGCTTTTGGGCAAAGTCCTTCCACGTGCCTATATATTATTTTTATATGCAGGGGGGTCATGGCAGCTGATCTGAGCTTGATTGTTGTCTTGTACACCATCTCATGGGCAACCCCAAACTACATGGAAATCTGAGTAAATCTGAAGATCTGAAGGTGTAGAACGAAGTCAAATTTGAGCTGTTTTATGGACACACATAGCACAACTTAGGACTTTTTGGATCAGGTCCCCTTTAGTTGGAGGCTCTTTTAAAGGGGTGGTTCCCCTATAAGTTAACTTTTAATATGTTATAGAATGATAAGCAACATTTTAATTGGCATTCACTTTTTATCTTAGTTTACAAATTCTTTGCTTTCCTATTCTGACTCTTTCTAGCTTTCAAATGGGGGTCACTGACCCCAGCAGCCAAAAACCGTTGTACTTTGAGGCTAAAATTTTATTGTTATTATTACTTTTTGTTACTTGTCAGACCCTCTCCAGTTTCCCAAAACTACCACAAATAATAACAAATGGAGACCAATTGTCTCAGAAAAGCACTCACTACAACATACTAAAAGTTAATTAAATGTATGTAAATACCAGGGCTTGGGATGTGATATAAATAGTTTGTGAATATGCTTCCTCTACCTAAGTTTTTTCCCCTAAACAAACAACTCAGCCAGGCTATTTGTCACAAGGGAAATCTGTCAGCAACTCACATCATGCTTGTTTTGCACACAAGGAAAAGTTAGGCTGAGGAGCAATGTTCCTCACCAAGCCTTGTTTCATATATTGTTTCTGGGTATATTTCAAGGGTTTATACCCTATTGTAAGATAATTTTGTCCTTGATAAAAACTTTTTAACATTTTAGAACCAATCTGCAGCCAATGAAATCATCAGTCTGACTGGGTCTGCGATTGGTGACCAATAGTTATGTTCAGAATCACACTAAGCATTTTTAGTGACATTTCTTAACAAAGTTCTATGAACATCAGCTCATTGGCTGGGGGATTTTACAGCTTGTGTCCCATTGTAATGTCTCTCGAATTCACATTGAGGTTAATTAGAATTCACTGGAATCTTTTTTTAAGTGATGTTCCGGAATATTGAAGAATTACTTGGCCGGTTTTCCTAGATCTCATACTTAATAGTGCTGCATATTAAATAATTTCCAATCACCTCGTTATAATTAAATTTGCGTTGCCTCGGGCTATTGTTCATATTTCTAATTCATAATCTTTCATGCTAATTATGGGCTGTCATAAATAGCGTGGGACGTGTACCTGTCCCTGTTTTTTTTGTTTTTTTTTTGTTTTATGACACCATGTTTTAGGTTGTGGGTCTTATCTGTGATAGGTTTATAGTTGTTGTCTTACTGCTGTCAGCTGTTCCAGAACAGAAGGTGTCAAATCAAGTTTTATGACTTAGTCCTTCAGGGTTTTGCGATGCTGATACAGCGTTTATACTCTGAGAATGACTCACGCTATATTTTTGCTTCTCTTGTACATGTCACTGATGGGATGGGTTCTTATAGACTTTGCTTTCTTTATTTTGTGATTGATACAAACTGGTGGGGAAATATTCTATCACAGCCTGCACCTCCATTTAAAGCCCCGTACCCAACCTGTAAATGGAGGCTGCCGGAGCCCAATGCCACAGTATAAGGTCATGAATGGGGAGAGTCGAAGAAGAGTTTAACCCATTCACGGATAGAAAATGTGTGGGGGAACTTGTCCTGACCCCTTGGCTGTTGGCCAAAGTTGGCAGGTTCTCTGGGTGTCAGGCTGTCCTGCACAACACTAGTGGACTAGTGGATTTGATTATATATTCTAACAAAGGTTTCACTACATCACACGACCATATTCCAAACAATGCAGCGCTTTCTTCTTTATGAAACAGTTTGGAAAAGGACCTTTCCTGTTTCAGTAGATTAATAACCCTGTGCTCAAAACACAGTCTGTACAGAATGGGTTTGCAGAGATGGGAGTGGAAGACATTGATTGACCTCAATAATGGTCAGACCTCAACTGAAGCCCTGTGGGATGGATCTGAATGCCAATGGAAGTCAGACATGCTGTCCGTATGTTGCATGCATCCTGGTGAAAAATGCTCCTGGAGATAAAGAGCATCAGGAGGGACATGCACATATACCCCCTTCAACACCTGCAGGGGCCCTACTAAGTACACCCACAGGCCCCCTGCTGTCCAGATATATGGGTCTTGACCCCTCCACCCTACTAGAGTGCACAATGTAAATGCAGGTTTCCAGAAATAGGGGAACAACAGGTTTTGTATGGGGTGGGGGTTGCTGGTTCCCAATAGGCCCTCTCTCTCTGCAGACCCCCGAACCAAGAGGTCTGCTACTGCTATATTTACCTCAATGAATGGATTGAGGTTGGCAGGATTTTGTAAAAATATGTTGCTATGGGGGATTTACAGAACCATTGAGCTGAAAATAATGAATATTGTTCATAAAGATATTAGGTCAGCTTGGAGATCCATGAACTGTATGAAAGCATGTTATGAAACGCCTAGGTATCTAATACCCTAATAAGTTAGAGTAGCCAATACATTATCTATCATATATGAATTTTCTCCGTTATCCTCATTAACATCAGCATTGTCATCCCCAACCCATTCACCACAATACAAAAGATTATACTAAGCTTTGTTTGGATTCCCATGCAGCACCTCCTGCCTTCGAATACACAAATAAATACCCAAAGTAAATAATCACATACTAAGCTGCATTCCAAGGCAGCCGGGAATCAACTAAAATGCAAAGCAATCACATAAAATATTTCTGGTTGAAGAAATAATAGTGACATATGTTTTCTCTCTTTTGCCAGAACTTAAAATAATTTAATCAAATACTATTTGTTATCATCCACACAGAGCATTACTATTGATTATAATGGAAATTTTATTCTACCTTCATAAAGCGAAACGGTTCCATATATTGATTGCACTTTCCCACTGATGACTTGATGCTAAATGCTAGGGCCGTTCTCCTTCAGCCGGGTCTAAACCTGTAGTAATGAAATGCAGGCCTGGTATCTATAAGAGATATGACAAGAGTCTGGAAATGGCCCTTCCTTCAAGAGGACTCCTGATTTATTTTTATAAAGGATCCCTCAATCAACAGATTGTAGGGAAGTACAATCTGTGGATTCTTCTAAACTAAGGAAAATATTTATGAAACATTTTATAGAAGGATTATCCTTTGATTCTGGTAATATTCTTGTTCTGCCTCCAGCGAATCATTTGTTTCCTAGTTGGTATACATGACTTTTGTTTTGCTTCCAAAGTAGATTTTGTCTACTTCTTAAAGAACAAGTAAACCTTTTTTTTTTCTATCTGTAAATTTGCTCTAAACAGCCCCCCAGATTAATGTACCTTAGTCCCTGCTGCAAGTCTGCTCTGGTTTCTGTGTTATCAGCAGCTTGTTTCCCCTTCTTCCTGGTGCAGAGTGAAGCCCCGCCCCTTAGCTTACTGAGCTGACCTTATCTCTTGGACTAGTCCTGGAGATCATTTGCATAATGTGACATAGCAGAGACCAGTGTGTTTAGCACCTTTTGCTTGGGGAAACTAGCTTACTAATGCACACACTGGCTCCCTCTTCCTCTCTATTGTGGAACAGCAGCAAATGGACTGCTCAGTAAACTAAGGGGCTGGGCTTCACTCTGCACCAGGAAGAAGGGGAAACAAGCTGCTGATAACACAGAAACCAGAGCAGACTTGCAGCAGGGACTAGGGTACATTAATCTGGGGGGCTGTTTAGAGCAAATTTACAGAAAGATAAAGAAAAACATTTACTTTTCCTTTAATCTGTTTTTGTAGTTCCAGCCAATTTGTACACTGACCAAGCTGGAAAATTCCTCTATATCTAGTGTATACATGGCTGTTTAGGAATCCTAGGTGTTAGAGCACAGGGTCGCTGACTTCAAGCAAACAAGTGACCTTGACCTTGACCACATTCCTCTGCTTCTATAAGAAAATGGATATTTCCAAAAGTTTATTACAAAAAGTTACAGCCAAACAGTTGGTAAGGTTTATTGGGGCATTGTTTAATTGGAAGGATTACAACACTGAGAATGTAGTATATGTCTAGTTCCTTGGCCCATTGAAACCCCAATTTTTGTTTTACAAATTCAAAATAATAGTCGGTCAATACTATCCTCTCTACAGATGCACTCAATAAGAGAAAGGGGTTGTTTACTACAATGATCCTTTGGAGGCCCATAGATAGAAATCAATTGAGGTATGGATATGTTATCCCCATTGAAGTGTGTGTGTGTGTGCTTTATTTTTTATGTTTCCCAAGAATCAATGGTTCAATTGAAATAACCAAGTTTTGTCTTATCTTGACCTTGACTTTGGCCAGAAGTAGGACTAAGCAGCAGGGACACATGCCTAGAGCAAAACTTGGAAGAGGAGCTGATGGCATTTTGGCACTAGACATATGCTTCTTGGTTTTGCTGGAGATCTAGTTAGCAGGCTAGTGGTGGTGGTAGGGTGGAGAATGGGTCAACAGGGGAGCTGGTGGCCTTGCTTTAGCCTGACTGTAACTGGGATTTATTAGTTATTAGTTTAAGTTTTGTACTGTTAAGAAAGGAAGGGGGTGCCTTTCACAAGTTCCTTTTTGCTCCTTTATATTCTAATTGTAAAGTCTTCAAAAAAACAATTGTTCAGTTGCAAATTTATACGATAGGGAAGTCATGGCATGTTGCTAGGTATTAATTAAAATGTACAAGGAACAAAAGAACATCTACAATAGAACCATGACTTTAGCTAAATACAGTTGAATACTAAAATCCAAATTAAGAATGTTGTAGGAGAAAGAAAAAAGTATTTAGGTATACAAAATGTTCCTGAAGCTATTTCTTATGAAATCAGGTAAATATATGTGTTGGTAAGGGGGAAGGGGTGAGTTATGTTCTATCAGTAATCAATAGAACATATTTACAAACAAGCCATTGCTGCCATCAAGCAGCTTAGTCATTTAATTGTAAATTCTAAAGATCAGGGCGTTCTTTGTCTCCTGTATGAGTCCTTAAGCTGCATTTAATTTTTGAGCTTCAGATTCAGTGGAAACTTCATGAGATAATACAGTACGTGAGATCAGTTTTACTCAGGTAATAGAATCGAATCCCTTGTCAATCAATTTCTTGCTTGAGACAGAAAATGCTGAGCCATGTCCCTTTGGTCTGCCACTTAAATGCAGCCAGGCAGCCGAGTGTAACTCATACAATTCAGTGTCTCCCGGAACAATACAAAATATTTTATTGTAAGAAGTTTACTTGCAGATGGAAGGCTATAAGGCGCAGTTAAATAATCCTGACTTAGATATCTGAAAGTACTGCAAGAACTGAGCCGCAAGAAAATAAGTATAATAAGTCACTGGAATATTTCACAGACTCATCTTGGAATTACCCAATTTTCAACATAGTATTGTTTGTGAACATGTCACACAGGCCAAAGTTGCTCTTGTTTTATAACACACAGCAGGCAATCAGTTGTTTTGTTCTTCTTTTAAGTGAATGTCTGATTCTGTCATTGCTTTTAAGAGTGGTTTGGATGATTTCTTGGACAAGTATAACATCCAAGGCTATTGTGATACTAAAATCTATAGTTATCAAAGTTATGGGTATAAATAATTTATGTGAGGGTCTGTGTCGATGTGAGTAAGTTGGGTTTCATTTGTATGGGTTGAACTTGATGGACTTTGATATTTTTTTCAACTTGATTTAACTATGTAACTATGAATTAGACTGTTGTGCACACAAGATCAGCACATTATTTTACCTGTAGACACTTTGGTGCCCAGGCACTTTCATCATTACATGACTATGCATGTTAAAGACATCCTCTAATGGTGGTTCTCCCTGCCTTGCTGCTTTGGTCCTTGTCCAATGTGACTTCTGATCATTTCAGATTCATGCTCAAGTCATTTACTCCCTAGGTTATTTCTCTGGTTTTGACCTTGTACACTGACTCTGGTTCCTACCTCCTGCCCAAACCATTACCTGTCCTTGACTTCCTCTTTGTCTCACTCTAGTTTGCACCTTTCTTATTACTGGTTATTTGTCCAAAGTGAATAGCATCACAGTAGACAGTTCTGAGGTGTCAGTGAAGAGCAGTGCTACCGGTGGTTCTCCTGGAAGAGTCTCATTAGAGTTGGCTGTCGCCTTGGGTGTTGCTTCACAGTAATGACCTTGCTAGTATGTTGCTGTTGGTTACACTTGCCACAATGTTCTAAGGGGAATTCAGAGATGTTTACTTTGTTTTAATTGAAAACAAAGGATTAACAAAGAATTAGGCTTGAAATACTGCTCCTTATATTTTGGGCTTCCATACCCAATTACAGACCAGTGCCATGGCCTGGGTGCAGGTAGAGCAGCCACCCCACCCCTCCATATGCAGTTTTCAGTGCAGATTCACATTGATGTGAGCATCCAGAGGGCCCCAAGGGGGTGTAGGTCTGGGTCCAATATCACCCCCCACACCCCTGGTATTTCCGCCATGTCCATACCAACTCAAGACCAGTCCTGGTCTTTAGCAGTGAACATCTGTGCATCTGAAGATGCCCCCAGTAGCTGTTCATATTCTTTTCTACTGTTTTGCAGCACATTCTCTGGGCTGCTGTCACGCATCTTAGTTTAAGGACCCACTCCCAATATACTTCATATATACAATATATACAATATAAAGTTAATTCTACTGATTAATCAATCCAGGTTCAACAGGGTATAGTGTATCCAGACATTGTTAAACTATCAAGTGGTTATTACATAACTCTTACTGGCTATGCCACCGGTGCTCCCTAACTTGTGCATCTACAAATGACACGCATGTTAGGGAAAGGGAAGTGGTTGCTGTGGGGAGACATCTATGTACCTCACACCAGTGCCCCTCCTGAATACAACACCATTTAATGAAGGAAGTTCTGCATTCATGGTGGTAGACTCTGTTTTGGAGCCGAGAGACATGTGGCAATTTTGAAAGGTGTAGGGCAGGGTGCAACAAGGTACATGGCAGATCACATCCATGTTTTTACTTTGCACCCAGCCCGGTGCATCATATGTAGCAGCATAGAAGCCAGTGCATCGCAACTGAGTAATTATCATCCCCTGCAGTTTTAGAGTATATGCCAAATGTAAAAACAATGGAAAAGGCCACTTCAGACTGCCCAAGGTAATTGGAATAAGCTCTTCAAAAAAATTATACTAATGTGGTCAGGTCTACTCCAGGTGCAATCCAATAAAGTTCCTTGAATCAACAGTTTTGTAGAGAAATGCAGCAACTTCCTGGTCCCAGTAAAAGTATTCTTTATTGTTATATGTTAAAAAGAATAGGCATGAACAGCACCTGCTACTTCCTGACATATTTTGGGAGCCACTGCCCTCAATCATTTGTATAATGTCAGATGTAACCTCACTTTCCAATATGCAAATGTTTTGATGGATTTTCTGTGCACCCAGGCTTAGCTTCTCAACAGCAACCTAGAGCACACTGAGCATGTGCAGTACCACTGACATTAAAGCCATAAACTTACAAGACCAAAAGATATGGAGCTACTGAGGCCATTACTGTTATAGGGCTGATGAATCGCACGGTTGGTACAGGGTTGGTACAGTAAGTTCAAATACAACAATTTTGGCCAGGTTCTTTTTAAAGCTTTAGTTCTCCTTTAAAGTGGTGATCATCAGAAGAGATACTGGGTCATGTCACCATTATGAAGTCAGGAAGGATTATGTTTCTTGCTACTTCAAGCAAAGCTGAGAATTATTTCCGAATGGATTTCACTTCTCCTCAGGATCAACAGAAAGTAGGTCTGGAACAGATCAAAACATCTCAGTGCAAAGAATATTGCACTAACTACCATCTAAAATTCATAACTCATAAGAAAAATGAAACATTGGGTCATTTACTGAGGCTACAGAACACCTAATAAAATAAATAAACCACGTAATACTTTCACCTTTGGCACATCCACAATCCACTATTTACTTCTGGTGCTCCTTCAGCACCAATAATTCAAGTAGGCTGTAAGCAAGTCATTCTCTGAATGGAGAAAAGTGGATGCTCAATATCAGGGTGATCTTTCCAATGGATTCGTAGAAGAATTTACTGTGCACTTGCACTTGCAATGGAGAAGAATGGAGACACCTACATAGAGATCATATTTTACTCCCAAAAACCTCTTTGGCATGGCTGGAGTGGCATATCTCCTTATATCTCTCACTGACAGTATAAAAGCATCTCTCCGATATGTATCAAGAGCAGCACACTCAACCCAGGCGGATGAGGGAAACTGACTGCCACCTTGTGGTGGCCTTAAATGTAATCTACCATTTTTATTATTAAAAAGCATAATTTTGTGCATGTTCTCAAACATGCCATGAAAAGAAAAATAATCCCATCAAAATATCCTATACAACTGTAGGGAGGGATTCAAATGAAAGATTTCAATGCTATTTAAATGTCCTTTTTTAATATTTCCTTTTTCCAATAAGCTATTTAATTAAACCATATCTTTTTAATCACTTCTTGTTCTGCTCCATGGATCAGCAATTGCTTGTTTCCTTTCTTTCTCCAAGGATTTAAACAATCAAGAACTGTTCACCCCATGCCATTTAAAGGAATATGCTTGCAACATGTCCCCATTATTCTGATGCAGAATTGCATATATATTTCCCAGCTCCTCCGCTTTTTAAAGGAAGACTACAGATTAAGAATCTATTGATGTAACAAGGGTTATCATAAATATTTACATGCACATTTTCCCCCTTCTCAGAACAGATTTGGAATCCATCTGCTGGTTTTCATTCAGTTCATTATAGCATTGTAAACTTCATGATGTCTTCATAATGTTCTTCTGTGCTTTGCACTGCTCTTCAGCTGGGCATACTGTACATGGGAAATTCTGATCACCAAATGAGCAGGTTTGTTTCCTATTCATATAGTCAGACAAATGGAACTGATTAGATCTTTCAGCCACTAGATCAATGGTCAGATCATTTAGTAGACCTTTGCACACTCACTAATAGAACGTAATCACAGTTCTTGATCAACAGAATTTTCCAGACCAGAGAAGATGACATGTAAACAGGAAAGACAATCATTTTGACGCCATACGCGGACCAACTGCTTGTTGACTCTCTTGACTGATTCTACCGGCAATTGGCCTTTGTGTGGAAAGCTCTACAGTAGGGAGGTCACTACAGTCACTAATTGTACAGAACTTTGTATAGAAAGGAAAATAAAATGGTCCCAGAACTTAACCTTGGAGAACATCAACTGGAAAGTGCATTAGCGTTGATATTAGGCAATAAGGACAACTAGAAAGAGATCAATACATTAGTAGTAATGCCAGTAGTGTCCATATCTATTCCAATAGAGAATGCTAAAGCAACAAGCATTTCTCCCCAATTGAACCATCTCCATTAATAATTGTAAACAAGGTACTTTCTTCCAGGCACCAGAAAATGAAAATTATTTATTGACATACACATTTTACTCCTGCCCTGTAAAAGTAAAAACAGTCCATGTATCTATTGTTGTTTGTTCTGCTGTATTCAGTCCTCTTTTACGCGCTGGCTAGACAAAGACTCAAAGGCCTTGGTGTCAACGAAGTACATCAACCTCTTTAATGTGGTCAATAAAGATGAGTGGAATGGAAAAAGAAGGGACCTGAAACTTCCATTAACCCTCATTTACAAACTAACACAAAGATCAATAACCATTTCTTCTGGCCACGGAAGGTTTTGAACAAAACATTCAAGGCTATTGTTGAAAAATCATATGAACTACATAAACTGTTTGAAAGTGGTCCACCTAAAATACAAATGTCCATAATTTGAAACCTTTATTCATCCCACGTTTGGCAAGTCCATAGGTTGGTTCCAGGCTGAACAAGTCATTCCTGGAGAACATGGCCTGTATTGGTTTAGAAATAAGTCATTGTGAGACCAGAACATGTAAAATCAGAATCTCTTATTTTTATTAGGCACTGTTTTTATAAAAAAAATTAATACAGAAAATGAAAATATGACGTGTATTTATTTGACATGTAGGTTTTGTTCAAGGCACATTGGGTTGGAACTTGCTACATATTCACGCACAGGTTATTATTATGATTATTAATAAAATATGTGTTTTTTTAGTTTATGGCATGTTTGCAGAGGGGATTTCATTCAGCATGTTCCTCACACAATAACCATAATGAGATGCTGTTCTGCTGCCATAGATAATAGAGCAACCCAAGCACTGATGAGCCCCAGTTGAGTAAAACAGATACTGGTGGGTGGATAATTGTGATGCCTGCCAGGTATACACAGCCCAGAGCTCTACAGCTGTTGCTCATCTAAAACTCATCTCATCATCTCAGTCAAGCCACATTGGGAGTAGCACTAGGAGAACACCTGGAGTGATGTGAGTTGTCCATTACTAACTAATGCAATTTTCTCGTAGCTGTGCTTGTAGAATCCAGGCAAAAAGAAGTCTGCGGGGGTCTTTCTGAATAGATGAAAACTAAATAGGTTTAGTCCGAGCCTCCCAATTTGCATATCTCCACCCACACAAAATATTTGTTGTGAGAACACAGATAATTGCTTTATGGTATGCAGTTTTATGCATGCCTACTTCTTGTATGA
The DNA here is from genome assembly GCA_024363595.1 of Xenopus borealis. Taxonomy (NCBI): domain Eukaryota; kingdom Metazoa; phylum Chordata; class Amphibia; order Anura; family Pipidae; genus Xenopus; species Xenopus borealis. Next base: position 10,091,943 of record CM044437.1, on the reverse strand, counting down.
AGGTATCTAGCTGGCAAATGTGAACCCCAAAAAGGCCCTTTGCCATGTTATGTTTCATAGTATGTTTAAATATTCTCTATTCTTGTTACCTCTTGACAAACTTGACTTTCTATTGACTATGACTTGTGTCCTGACATTTCACCAAAATTCTATTTCAGTTGACATTTGTATGGGTTTTGCTAATGATAAATTACCATACACATATATTTCACCAACATCTTCCCAAAGAAATTTAAAGTGCCACACAATACAGTATTTTATAAAATATAAGGCTATTTCATAAAAAGATGGTAGGTGCAGAAAAGGCAAAAATGACCTTTCTGTAGCTTGTGGTGCTCATAACTTGTTGTTGAGTTATGTCCAACTACCCCCTTGACAATTCAGGTCTCATTTATGAACTAAGTGGGGGAAGTGCAATTTCATAGAAGACAATTGATATGATTCTTTTTACCCATTTTCTCCCTTATAATTCCACAGTAACTTTAGCTGCTCTCTGAGATGTATCCTCCACCGTGGCACCTGATATGTTTTGATACAAATCTAGAATGATCTGGCCTAACATTTTCAGGGTGGGCCAATTAGAGAGCATGTGTTCAAAACGGTGTGCATCTGAATAACTGGACTTGGAGACTCTCAGGCTACCTCCACTCTGGATATGGAGGTAGCTCCAGAGTTTCCAGGTTTCCGCAGCATCAGTGAGCGCAGTTGTGTACCATTCATCAGAAGAGATATGATGGACATAAAAGGTGACATGTACAAATGTACCCTGCACCTGTTGATTCAGGGGATCCCTCAAGCTTTAACCATGCTGGACCTGGGAGTAGCTTCAGGGTTCCTGCAAAGGGATGTATCAGTAGGTATATCAGAATGCAAACATTGTTTTGAACTCTATTTGCCCCAAATTGCAACTTCATCTATTTTTTTTACCTTCCTATCATTTTTATACACCAGGTTCAACTGTGGTGGCTTGAATAATGGCCACAATAACACTGGAATTATGGGAAGAAATGCTGCATTATTGGTAAAAGTTATGGCTTTAGTCAAATTTACAGCAGGTCTTTGAGATGTTTCTCAACTCACAGGCATTTCTCTGCACATTGGAGTATATGTCCTTCAGGCATCTGTAATTATATGATATTTCATACAACGCCCACCCCTTGAAATTCCAACGGTAGAAACAAAAAAACAAAGCAGGTGACTGTAGCACTGTATAACTTATTCATTTCATTTCCCCCACTGCTATATTTTATTATCAGGGATATACAGGTCACCAGTTGACACATCAGTGTGAGGACTATTTCCAGTGAATGGAATGAAATGAAATTGTCATAGGCTCAAATCCACAATGGGGTGACCTTGCTAAAGGTTTCTCTAATCTTGCTGGATGAACATGTTTATGCTTTGCACAGCTGGTCTCCTGCTCATTAACTTTCTTCTAATCATATTTTTCTACTTAAATCTTGAGACAAGCCCAGTATGACAATAAGAAGAATTACATGTCAGTAGTATGAAATGGCTAGATCCATCAAGATATTTTTAGTCGGGGGATGAAACATCCATATGCATCTATATCTCTAACCCAGGCCAACAACAAATCAAGCTCAGCAATTATAATGTGTGTTCTGTAACCAGCCTCTCAACAGGGATGCGGCAATCACTCACTACTCTTGGATCCTCGCTCTTTCTATACTCGTTATGCAACATGGTTGACTGTCATAGAGATATCAAAGAGAGATGGTTTGGGCTCGGTTTGACAGATTGGGGAGATTTGTTCTAGAAAAATGCAAATACATCAGCTCAAACAGAACAAAGGAATTTAATATAGCTACTGCCTTTCTCTGTGTGCCAGCTGGATGTGCAATGAATTGGTTTCTTAATAAGTCTTCTTCTACTATCTCAATGCCTTATGGAGCATTTTTTATGCTGTCTACTTGTGAGATCCCAGTTCCCCTGTCTTACATACTCTGAGCAGTGACACTGGGACCTTGGTGTGTCAAAGGTTTCCCACTTTGCAATTAGACTTTATGGTCTAACCTTAAAGGAGAATAAAAGGAAGAATCACTTTTGGCAGTTTTAATCATTCAGGTGGTCAACCTACATGAACAGAACAATATAAAAGTGGCCATACACATGTAATGTGTACACATGGCCAGTTGTTCTGATACTGTGCCTGATGGGCTCAGTTATGACCACTTTTAGAGGTGGGGTTGGGAGTTCAGTGGTTCATTTATGCTGATTAGACTAATACCAGTGGCAAAAGCTGGGCATACATTTTCTGACCTGTCCATATATCAATCTGGCATGCAATAAGGAAGAACCATGTACTGGCCAATGGGTTGCCTGGAGGGCAACGTTAGCCACTTTTATTGACCTGTGTATTACCCTTGTTCCATTTGCCTTAATAGACTTAATGAACCTTAAAGGGCAAGGAAAGGCAAAGAAATAAAATCCAATTTTTACTTTCTTTAATGAAAAAGAAATCTATCTCCAATATACTTTAATTTTAAAATGTGTACCGTTTTTATAAGAAACCTGACCGTATGCAGTGAAATTCTCCCTTCATTTAGTGCTTCTGGCAGGGAAACAATCACTTATGAACAGCAGGGGGAGCCCCTACCTTACTTACCAGCCATGCAGAACTCAAGCAGACCACACTGAGCATGTGCAGTGCCAGTGTCAGACAAAGATGTATAACAAAGTTACAAGATGACAGCCCCCTGTGGCCAACTTTGAAAGCATAAATCATTTGTTTGATTAGGCTTGTGGTGCAGTAAGTTCATGTTTATGTTTAGTATACAAAATTCAGCATTTCTAGCCTTATTCTATTTTACACTTTCCTTGTCCTTTAATAGAATGAAATATGGCCTCACTAGGGAGTAGCAAGTAGTTCGGCACCTCCCAGTGATTTGAGTCATCTATCTCCTATCTCAAGACAGAGCACCTCTTTATTAAAAAATGTACCTGCACATCATTTTCTTCCATGTCTCAGGAATCCCCACCACTAACTGAAGCTGGGCACATGAACAGTACAGAAATAGGTACCAGGCATGCTCTCCTCCAGGGAGGCACCATGGATGCATGGGACAGGGAAGATAATGGAGACTTGGCACTGCCAGTAAACTACCCAGGGCAGCTGCATTTTTTGATGAAGATGTGTACTGGCCAGGGTACAAGGTAAGCATCTAGTCTTAATAGGAATTGCCTAACAACTTGGCACCCCCCAAAACTTTATTTCTTCTTTTCCATATTTTGATGTACTTTCCCAAAGGAAGAGCTGAGGAGCAGATATAGCAACAACCAATCTTGAAGAAGTTGAATTTCCAAGAAGAAGGATCATTTTTTTTGTGACAAAAAGTCAGATGATTTTAAGGATACATATTCAGTTTGGCCAGGCATGAGGATTTGGCCAAATCCAAATTCTGCTGAAAAAGGCAGAATCCTGGTTGAATACTGAACCAAATTTTTTTACTTCCTAGTTTTGTGAAAAAAATCTAACTGACTAAGGATTTGGATTCGGTTCAGCCAGGCGCAAGGATTTGTCCAAATCCTGCTGAAAAAGGCTTAATCCTGACCAAATACTTAACCAAGTCCTGGATGTGGTGCATCCTTAGTTTTTTGCCCGATGAAATCTTCTGACCAGTGATGGGCGAATCTGGGCAGATTTGCTTCGCCGAAAAATTCGCAAATTGGCAAAGAAATTCGCGAAATGCTGACGTTTTCGTTGCGTCACTTTCGACGCATCGGGCCGTTTTCATCGCGTGTCTCGTTTTATTTTTTCCAGGCAAATCTTTTCGGATGTTTCGCAAATCGCGGGAATTCGCTGCGAATTCGCTGCTGGCGAATAATTTCGATCATGCTAGGCTTGCATGCAGTGTACCAGGGTTGAATGGCTTATCAGAGCACTAGAGGCTTTAATGGTGGACACAGACCCTACAGGACCCCAGCCAAGAAAAATTCCCATCAGCCCTTTTTTTACTTTCCACTTAGAATGATCACAATATTTAGTATTAAATACATCTTATATATGAGAAGGAGACACCTTAATATCATTTTTATGATGGACTAATTCTGTACACTGGGCACTACACTAGCAACAAGCTAAGTACCAGCAACTCCCCTTGAATAAATGCCAAATCTGCAGGAAAATCCAACTCTGAAGCACGACAGAAGCATTCAAGAAAGCCTTTAGAATTAACGGGCATTCAGAAAGACAAGTGACAGTGCAAAGCTGGACTCGCTAATCGTAATGAACCAGGGCTCTCTACCAACTAATTATGAAGGCCGGCAGGCAAATGTGATTTTAATTGTGCCAACCTTCCTGACATTAGCCAGATCCTCCAGATTGTTTTATTCAGCAAGAAAGGCTGTAATAAGCAAGCATTGAGTTCTAAAGACATTACTGCAGAAAGTATAATTACCATACCCCCTTTTTAAACACAGGGAACACAGGGAAACCTCCGAAGAGTTAAGGTTGGCCAAAGCAGAAACCCCCAACAATGGGTCCTTTATTTGGGATATAAAACTCTTGTTGAGGGTTAGTGCTGCTTCACCAGGCCAGACTGATGGGATTGTATCTCCTTCCACCTCTCTGTTCGACAAGGCTCATCCAACCTGTTTAAAGGACAAGGCAACCCCTTTAAAGATCATTTGTTAAAGGATAGGACTTGTTTGAGTTAAGGCAGAGGAGCTTAGCAATTTTTAAAAGAGTCCACGCATGGGGATTGTATTTACACTTGTTTACTTCTAGGAGTAGACGTAACATCTGTTGATGTCTAAAGTCCCTTTCTAAGTATTCCATATACTGCAGCACACTGGAGACTGGAATTCAGTGCAATTGAAGTGTTTTATTAGCTCATAGTAGACAAAAAACAGGCAACGTTTCGGACACGTTGGCTTGATAAAGGGCACAGAGGTGTCCGAAACGTTGCCTGTTTTTTGTCTACTATGAGCTAATAAAACACTTCAATTGCACTGAATTCCAGTCTCCAGTGTGCTGCAGTATATGGAATACTTGGACTAATGTTTGGACCATAGGCAGGCGTGGTCAGAGTACTGTTACAGCACCTGGATCCACATCGGATTAAAAGAGGTAGAGCACTCCAATCTCGAGTGGAACTGTAAAGTCCCTTTCTAAACATAAAAGGGTGGTTCACCTTTAAGTATGTTATAGAACTGCCAATTCTAAGAACCTTTCAATTGGTCTTCCTTATTTATTATTTTTATAGGTTTTATTATTAGTTGCCTTCTTCTTCTGACTCTTTCCAGCTTTCAAATGGGGGTCACATATAAAATAAACAAATGCTCTGTAAGGCTACAAATTTAATGTTATTGCTACGTTTTATTACTTATCTCTTAGGCATCTCCTATTCATATTCCAGTCTCTTGTTCAAATTAATTCATGTTTACTAGGGTAATTTGGGCCCTAGCAACCAGATGCTGAAATGGTCAACTAGCTGCCCGTCTTTCGGAATGAGGTAAACCAGGCAGGATTCCCTATGATTGATGTTACATTCTGATGTCACAGCCCTGCCCAGAGATAGACGGGCCAAAAGGTAGCAGCCATGTCTCTATATCATACTAAATGTTAATTTAAAGGTGAACAACCCCTTTAAGGGGTTATTTGCAAGTGTGCACTTTCGGATGCAATTGTCGTGCTATTACCCACAATGCAGCATTTTCCCCATAATATCAGCATCCTTGTGTTCATGAAAAGTAGATGCAGTGCATAATTTAGTCACTGAGGTTTACAAGTAGGAGAATTCATGTTTCAAGGGGTTGGCTTGTCCTTAAAGTGAAACTGTCATGGGAAAAGATGTTTTTTTTTAAAATGCATCAGTTAATAGTGCTGCTCCTGTAGACTTCAGCACTGAAATCCATTTCTCAAAAGAGCAAACAGATTTTTTAATATTCAGTTTTGAAATCTGACATGGGGCTAGCCATTTTGTCAGTTTCCCAGCTGCCCCTGGTCATGTGACTTGTGCCCGCACTTCAGGAGAGATCTTCTTTCTGGCAGGCTGTTGTTTTTCCTTCTCAATGTAACTGAATAGTACGCAGTGGGACATGGGATTTACTATTGAGTGTTGTTCTTAGATGTACCAGGCAGCTGTTATCTTATGTTAGGGAGCAGTTATCTGGTTACCTTCCCATTGTTCTGTTGTTAGGCTGCTGGGTGGGGGAAAGGCAGGGGGTGATATCACTCCAACTTGCAGTACAGCAGTAAAGAGTGATTGAAGTTTATCAGAGCACAAGTCACATGACTTGGGGCAGCTGGGAAATTGACAAAATGTCTAGCCCCATGTCAGATTTCAAAATGAAATATTAAAAAATCTGTTTGCTCTTTTGAGAAATGGATTTTAGTGCAGAATTCTTCTCGAACAGCACTATTATCTGATGCATTTAAAAAAAAATTTTTTCCCATGACAGGATCCCTTTAAAGTCATCTTTTGTGCAATTCCTTGGTAACATCTAATTTGCAATGTACACCACGTAGAGCATAATCCTCTATATTATCCATAACCCCCCCAAGCAAAGCCAGTTGTTGCATTAGAAAAAAATACTCTTCACCCATATCATCTGCATGTTATTACATGCTCATGACATGATTATCTATGGGTTGCAGAGCATTTCTGACCCCGATATCATGTTAAGCGGTCCCATTCTCCCATTCGCTACGCCTGCTAATGTTCCTCTGTCTGTTCCCTGTGCCGATAAATCATGGCAAACACACACACTAAAGACCAGAACAAATGGCACAAACAACTGTTTACAAAGCCTATGGTGTTTCCACCCCCCTCTCCTCCCAGATTTCCAATTTTATGACTATGGGGGGACGGTGAAAGTGAATTTAGTCATTGCAAGAACATTCATCAGAATTTCAGCTTGAGAACGCGTTGTCAGGAAACGGTTAAGAGGAAGTAGAGAATCAATTAACTTTTAAATTACAGATTTAAGGCACAGCACTCAGAGGAACTCAAGCGTTTAGGTCTAAAGCCTCGCAAGGGAATAGAGGCAAAGTTCTCTCTACATACAAAGCTCAGAACAAAGATGGATTGTACCCAAATGTATCTGATAATAAATACTTTTATGACAGGGGCTAGATCCTTCCAGTTTAAGTCTCCATGTTTTGATACCGAGCCCTGAACTTGAATAAGAGGCACAAAACTGATAAAGCCACCTACTAAATTTCCTTCATTTATTCGTGATCTTTAAGCGAGCTGGGAAATCGCCAAGTTAATATGGATTTTGTTTTGTTTATACATGATTTGCTTTGCCCGAGGTTGGGTAATTTAAACTGAGATGCTAATTCCTTAATCTGTTTAACTATCTGAGTACCAGAAACAAATGCAAGTCCTAACTGCATATTTCAGCCTTTTTCAATAAAGGGACTTAAAGGGGTTGTTCACCTTTGAGTTAACTTTTAGTATAATGTAGAGAGTGATATTCTGAGACAATTTGCAATTGGTTTTCATTTTTTATTGTTTGTGGTTTTATAGTTATTTAGCTTTTTATTCAGCAGCTCTCTAGTTTGCAGTGTCAGCAATTTGGTTTCTAGGGTACGAATTACCCTAGCAACCCAGCATTGATTTGAATAAGAGACTGGAATATGAATAGGAGAGGGACTGGATAGAATGATAAGTAATAAAAAGTAACAATAACAATACATTTGTAGCCTTACAGGGCATTTGTTTTTAGATTGTGTCAGTGACCCCCATTTGAAAGCTGCAAAGAAACTGCAAATCATTAAAAAACTATGAAAAATAAATAATGAAGACCAATTGAAAAGTTTCTTAGAATTGGCCCTTCTACAATATACTAAAAGTTAATTTGAAGGTGAACCACCCCTTTAAAGGGAAACTGAAAACAAAACTTTTTTTTGTGCTCAGTGGTAGAAAAGGTAATTCTAGGAAATTTTCCAATAGATGTTGATTAAAAAATGTCGTTGGTTTGAACGTTATTTGTAAATGTAATTGCCATTGAAAGCAGGATCTGTCTGGTTGTTTCCTTGTGTGCACAAGTCACTCCTGCAACAATGTTGCAAAAGCAGCAGGAGAACTGCCTTCTGTTACATTGTATCAAGTCACAAACAGAGAGCAGAAAATGGACAGACAGATACTGATTTCAATAGCAAATATCTTTAAATCCACTGGAAATTTTTAATGAATGTATATTGGAAAGTTGCTTAGAATAAGATTTTCTTTCATTGTGCAGGAAGCACTTTGAGGGTTTGAGTTCCCCTTTAAGCCTGGAACAGATGGTAAAAATATACAATTCTTGTTAAGTTTTCTTTTTTCTTAATGACTTAGCATTCAAGCTACCGATCGATCGACTAGATTGTCTGTGTAATGACTATCCCATCTGTTGTACAAAGCGACATAGATCACGGTAAAGATAACACTCTTAAAGAGAAAAATTCACACGGATAGGGGCGTGCAAGACAAATTGAATGAGTGACAGCTGTTTTTACGCCTGGGATAGAAGTAATGTGTTTTAAAGGTCAAGAGTGTGTCGCTAGCATATTAAAAACATATTTGGCACCATTTTCAATTATTTCTTGAACAAAGACAAAAATAACCATGGCAACAGAAAACAAAAATTCAGCTTGATTGGGAGATTTTTTTTTAAATAAAAGAAATGGAAAGACAGATGGTTCCATTTTGATATATATATACAGGTGTTGGATCCCTTATCTGGAAACCCGTTATCCTGAAAGCTCGAAATTACGCAATGGCTACCTCCCGTAGACTCCATTATAATGATATAATCAAAATTTCTAAAAATGATTTCCTTTTTCTGTGTAATAATAAAACAGTATCTTGTACTTGATCCCAACTAAGATATAATTAATCCTTATTGGAAGCAAAACCAGCCTCTTGGGGTTATTTAATGTTTACATGATTTTCCAGTAGATTTAATATATGAAGATCCAAATTACGGAAAGATCCATTATCTGGCAAACACCAGGTCCCGAGCATTCTGGATAATAGGTCCCATACCTGCATGTAGATATTGTGATTTTTTTTTTACTATATTAGGCTTCATAAATAAACATTAGTTTATATTTTTGAATGTTTTAGTAGCCTTATGGTTGTCTGATATCTGTGTGTGTGTATATATATATATATATATATATATATATATATATATATATATAAAGGTATTAGGTACTGCCTGGGGGGCCCTTGAGGTGGCAGCCCCTGTGGCCCTGAACCCCCAGTCTGACCCTGGTATGGGATCTGTTATCTGAAAACCTGTTATCCAGAAAGCTCCGAATTATTGGAAGGCCAGACTCCATTTTATCTAAATAATCCAAATTTTTAAAAACGATTTTCCCTTTTCTCTGTAATCATAAAACAGTAGCTTGTACTTGATCCCAACTAAGATATAATTAATCCTTATTGGAAGCAAAACCAGCCTATTGGGTTTATTTTATGTTTACATGATTTTCTGGTGAACCTAAGGTATAAAAAATCCAAATTACAGAAATATCCATTACCCGAAAAACCCAAGGTCCCAAACATTCTGTATAACAGGTCCCATACCTGTATATATATATATATATATATATATATATATATATATATATATATATATATATATATATATACATACATAACATGACTTATGGTTTATGGAAACAGTAGTATTTCAGCAGTGACAAAGTTTATTGGATTAACAGAAAATATGCAATATGCAACATAAAATTAGACAGATCCATACATTTGGGCACCTATTACATCAATACTCAGTTGAGCCTACTTTTGCAGCCTCTAGACGCCCCCTATAGCCTTAGATGAGTGCCTGGATGGAGGTATATTTGAACACTCGTCCATACAAAATCTCTCCAGTTCAGTTAAATTTAATGGCTGCCAAGCATGGACAGCCTGCTTCAAATCATCCCATAGATTTTCAATGATATTAAAGTATATATATATATATATATATATATTCCCCTGGTAGCCAAGAAAACTATCAATAATTCACATATCTTAATGACTGCTAAGAAACCGTACAGTCTGTAACAGACGCAAATACTCATTTCTAATACTCCTTGTAGCATCATTCCACCCTGGTGAATAAGACACAGCCCTAAGTAAGCAATCCTAATATCCTAATAACCGCTGGAGTTCTTTCTCTGCCTCCTCCATAGTTAACATCCCAGGAGCTGACACAGCTCACATCCATTGCCCCGAATGCCTAGAGTTAATAATATTCCTCTGGTTAAAACTGCCGAGTATGAAAGTGTCAGCATCAGCCAGAGGGGAATGTTTCCTAACTCTACGTATGAGTAGTAACTATAGACTGAGGGAGGAATGCGCATGATTAATTCCTAGTCTGTCAGCCCAGAGCTTTGTTGGATGTCAGGGAGACAGCAGCGTCCTCCCCAGTGCTCTGCTATTTCACCAAACCCTGTGAATTTAACTGGGGAAAGTAAACATTACACAGGCTGGGAAAGAAAACATCACTTCACTTCAGGATCTGTCCAGGATCAGACCTTCTCTTTCTTCCTTCCCTGCATTCCCACCAGCTGCTGGATATTCCTTTTTTTTTTTTTTTTTCATTTTTCTCTCCTTATTATATATATTTTTATCCTTCTTCTTACTTGGAAATGGGACTGATTTTCCAGCCTCTGTTCTGGCAGTTTATGACAACGTCTTATGCTTTAATGGTGCTTGGCTTTCTGGACGAAACAGTAGAAAAAGCTATAAAATCAGAGGGATATTGTAGCAGGATTCTGAGAGCTCAAGGAGGCACAAAGAAAGAAGGGTATAATGAATTTAGCATGAGAGTGGAAGGGGATCCGGAATTCTACAAACCAGGAAACACTTACAGAGGTGAGTGATACGGTGATTACTTGAGCCTGTCATTTAAATATTCTTTTTAAACCATAAATAGGTTAAATTGTCTGTATTCATTCATAAAATGTACTTGTGGTTTACAGGAACCTTGGGAGACCAGGGGTGTACTAATAAGCTTCCAGCTGCTGCAGAACCTCTTGCCTAAGAGATGCTACCAAGCTCATGTGCAAGAAATAGAAAGCTGAGAGATCTGGTTTTAAAGAGGTACTGCAGCATGTGTTTGCTAATAAGCTCCGAGCTGCTGCAGAACCTCTTGCCTAAGAGATGCTACCAAGCTCATGTGCAAGAAATAGAAAGCTGAGAGATCTGGTTTTAAAGAGGTACTGCAGCATGTGTTTGATAATAAGTTTCCAGCTGCTGCAGAACCTCTTTCCTAAGAGATGCTACCAAGCTCATGTGCAAGAAATAGAAAGCTGAGATATCTGGTTTTAAAGAGGTACTGCAGCATGTGTTTGCTAATAAGCTTCCAGCTGCTGCAGAACCTCTTGCCTAAGAGATGCTACCAAGCTCATGTGCAAGAAATAGAAAGCCGAGAGATCTGGTTTTAAAGAGGTACTGCAGCATGTGTTTGCTAATAAGCTTCCAGCTGCTGCAGAACCTCTTGCCTAAAAGATGCTACCAAGCTCATGTGCATGAAATAGAAAGCCGAGAGATCTGGTTTTAAAGAGGTACTGCAGCATGTGTTTTCTAATAAGCTTACAGCTGCTGCAGAACCTCTTGCCTAAGGGGTCATTTGAAACTCATGTGCAAGAAAAGGAGAGTTGCAAGGTGGAGTTTTATTTTGATATTACTCTTCCAGCTGCTGCAGTACCGCTTGACTAAGGGATACTTCTAAGCTCATGTGCAAGAAACTTGAGATCTAGTCTCAAAGAGCTTCTGCAGCTTGTGTTTGCTAACAATCTTCCAGCTGCTACAGAACCTCTTGACTAAGAAATACTACTAGGCTCACGTGCAAGAAAATGAGTTGAAAGGTCCAGTTTTATTTCGCTAATAAGCTTCCAGCTGCTGCAGAACTTCTTGACTAAAGGAAACGACTAAGCTCATGTACCTATACAAGAAATGGAGAGCTGTTTTAAAGAGGCTCTGCAGCATGTGTTTGCTAATAAGCTTCCAGCTGCTGCAGAACATCTTGACTAAAGGAAACTACTAAGCTCATGTACTGTACCTATACAAGAAATGAAGAGCTGAGAGATCTGGTTTTAAAGAGGTTCTGCAGCTTGTGTTTGCTAATCAGCTTCCAGCTGCTGCAGAACATCTTGTCTGAGGGATGCTTATGAGCTCATGTGCAAGAAACACTGAGTTGGGAGATCTAGTCTCAAAGAGGCTCTGCAGCATGTGGTTAGATAACAAACTTCCAGCTGCTGCAGAATCTCTTGGCCAAAGGAAACTATTAAGCTCATGTGCACGGAAAGGTGATCTGAGAGATGACTTCAAAGATGTGCTGCAGCAGGTGGTGTCAGCTCAGTTACACATTTATGCGAATAACTACTCAAAATTAATTGACTAGGTGCCTTTTGGGCTTCTAAATAGAGTCCTTGCATCTACAGTAAAAATACTAAAATTCCTAATTGGGGGTAAAAGTTTTTTTTCCGTATGTATATGTGATGAGAGCAGGATATGTGCTTAATATACAATTCTTTCTAACATAGTTGATTCAAGGCAAAGTCAAATCAGACCAAATCCAGTTAAATGTGCTAATTAATTAATTAATTAATTAATTAATAAACAAGATGTATTCAAAGCCAATTACCAAGGAAAATATGTGCCATTTTATGAATATGCACCTTTAAATGGGCACGGATCATTGGGAGGGGGAAAGCTTGACAATGTGCAGGTCGGATTTTGATGATACGTTTAGACAAAGTGGCAGCTAACTGCTTCTTCTGAGCAACCTACTGTACATATTTTCATTCTGACAAGTCCAGACACAGGCTGCAATTGTAGGATGAGTTATATCTGTTTTATTTGCTACAGTTTGCATCTGTAGATTTAGTTTTCTCAACCACCTCCAAAGCCAAATGAAGGAGCTCAGTATTAGCTTGGTAATCCAGATACTGATTTAGATGTTGGAGCTTATAAGCAGCTATAGAACAATACATACATCCTTATATACACTTCAATTAATCCTGTAATTGGTTCTCCGTTGGGTTCTCCTGCTGCATGTAGAGCTGTGTCGGTTGATTTCCAAATGTCACTCGCATAACAATGCAATGTGCAAAAACTTCTGAACCTTTATTGACATTCCAGCAAATGTTTGGGATATCCCCTCTCTTCAATTAGACGTGCCCAATCAAGGTTTCTGCCCAACCCTGTTGGGGTACGTTCCACCCAGAGTACTCTACACATGGAGTCTGTATGCTGACTTGGAGTCTTCTGAGTGCTCCTCTTTCATCCCATTTCAAAAAAATATATTGGTAAGGTACCTACAGTACCTCCTAGCGTATCTTCAACTTGGCTGTAGTGAGTTTGAGTCTGTGCTAAAGAAATGTGACTGTACTCTTCACTGGGCGTGGAGCTGATGAGGATACATCACAGCAGAATATGTTGTTTCTATATAAATGGTGAAATGGACTTGAAAGTATGTTCCTTATGACACTATGCCAACCCAAATGGACACTAAGATGACTTGTGTACGTTCTGAGATGCAATCCACCTGCTGACCATTGTTGTATAATATGATATCTGCCAAGCCTTTTGGTGGCAATAGCCTGTGACTTCACATGTAAAGTTTATCTTTGGTCCCCATGGGTGGCTCTAAAATTTGTTCAACTTAGAGTTCCTGATCCCTAAAGACTAGAGATATTCTAGTACTTATCTCTTAAATATACCGACTAAAAAACATCATCCAACCCCCACCCCCCGGTCCCAAACACTTGGACCCTTAGAAGCAACTGTGACGGCTCCTGTAAATGAGGAACCTGTTTGGGTGGGTGGGTGCTCTTCAAACCTTGACTTTGTTGGATATTGTCTATCACATGCTTTGATTGTTCTTACTTTAATGTCAACATAGAAAACCCAACACTTGCCAGCTCTCTATCCATTAGATTCTTTTAGTCTTTTAGTGCCTTGACAGACAGACGTAGCGTTGGAAAAAAACTGGGATATTCACTTGTCAGGCTGGGAGATGTCGCTTACACAGAGAATGTCACTTACACAGAGAATGGCTGAGGTAGAGGGAGAATTGTTAGTTTTGCAGTAACCTCTGAATTCCTAAACCATATGAAGACCTTGTACAGTCAAGAGAAGGTTATTTAAAGAAATCTCATTTCTGCTGGGTGGAGGGATCTCTGGACTTAACATCTGCTCAGATATTTTCTAAAATAAACATCTGAGAAATGCATATAAATAAGGAGCTCTTATGTTCTACGAAGCCCTGTCCTGCTATACAGATAAAAAAAGGTCTCATTTAAATTATGTGAAGTTCTTCGTTTGACTTCTTTAACTATGTAAGTCCCAGAACTTTAAGTGTTCTTCTGAAAATCTAACGTCATATAGCCGTTAAACGAGACAGTATATGTGATTGGTTAATGAACAAGGATCTCTATTAATTTATAATGATGTTCAGGATTGATTTAAGTTGTAATTAATAACCTAATACATCTCAGTTATTTCTCTTCAGAATTCTTTATGGCCTTGTGATAAATCTGTACTTCACGCTCCCCAAGGTTTTATGACTTATTAATGCTCATAGAATTTATGATAAGCTAATAGCAGTGGGTGCCAAGAGAATGCCCCCCTTCCAATATGAAGCGTTAAACATTGGCCCTTGTCTGCTAAATGCCTGAAGGTATAGGACAAGGAATAATTTAAGCAGAGAAGCACTATGGCTATCAGTGGATTTACAGTTCCTACCAGAGGTGGGACTCTGATTACCTCCAGCCTATAAAAGCGATAAAGAGAGAGACAAGATATAGGATGGCACTTGCAATCTGATAAAAAATGATAACTTTTTATGTCCAGTGAGGTCTAGGGAGAAACTTAAAAATGGTGGGATGAAAATAGCTGTTGGCCTCTTCGTTGGCACAACTCCAACATATTCTCCAATATATTTGTTATACGGAAAATCATAAAGCAGATGATAATAATCGGAGTTGGTTGCAATGTCTAGCGGAGGCCAGAGGCAAGACAATTTTTCAACATTAGCGCCTCTAGAGCCAGCCTGAAATATATTAGATTTCCCTCAGACTTTCAGTTTTGAGCAGCTTGGAACTTCTAGAATAATTTCTGCTCAAATGGTTAAATGGAAAGAAAGAGAGAGGGGGAGGAGGGGTTGATCTTTGAGTTAATTTTTAGTATGTTATAGCAACTAGCAACTTTGCAATGGGTTGTCATTATTTTTTTTAATAGTTGTTTAATTAAAAATAAAATTGTCCCAGAATATCAACATCTACATTATACTAAAAGTTATTTAAAGGTGAACCACCCCTTCAAATTTGATAGAGAGCATTGGCATATTTCTCATGTTCCCAGGAACCCCTTTTGCACCACCCATAGGCAGGTGCATAAACATAACAGAGCTGCCCTCTGAGTTAACTGCACTATATTAGTGCCTCACTTGAATGGGCACAAGGGATACCGCGGAGTGGGGAAATATGGTGGCATGTCACTGTGATGGAATGGAAACTGTAGTCACCGAGTCAGGCAACAGCTCAAGGGGCACTCAAGGCAAGCCTCCCTTGTTGGCCCCTCCCCCACTCAGCAACACCTCTCTGTGTCGTTCTTCATCTTCACCCACCCATTACTGCCACCATCCCCTTCTCTGCTTGGTAATCCTGACCACAGGAGGCACTTGATCCTAATGCATTGCACCCTAGACATGTGGCTCTTCTGCCTGCCGCTAGTACCAGCATCCTCTTTAGAGAAAAGGTGAAAGCTCAGGGAATTTTTGTCCCTTAGGGGTGCCTAACATGCTGCCCCCCGTGTGCCTGGACCTTGTATTATTCAACAAGTTAGGCATCCTGCTGTGTGGGGTGCTTGGTGATGCAGGACATGGCTTGAATATCTGACCATGTAGCCACATGCCTGCTACTTAAAGGTAGGGTTGCCACCTTTTCTTGAAAAAAAAATACCGGCCTTCCTATATATTTCGCTTTTTTTCCTATTAATAACATTGGGATCAGCCATCAAAAATACCGGTCAGGCCGGTAAAAAAACAGCCAGGTGGCAACCCTACTTAAGGAGAAAAGCAAGTTTAGCTCCACCGTGGATTCCAGTTGGACTTCTGTAGTTAATGCATTCTTCAGGAATCTGTTTGTGCCCCCAGTAGGTAATTTACCAGGTACAGAACTGGGAATAGGATCTCCTTGTGGAGCAGTCTCTGAATGCAAAGTTCCATTTACTGGTATCCTAGTATAGTTTTGGCATAATGATGATAAAATATCAAAGGCAATGTGCAGGTACCTCTCTCTTATGCCATCTGTTAGTGAATAAGTGAATGGCCCTCTTTTAAATGCCAAGGACTACTTGAATAAAAAAGTTGTCCTTGGGATTTTAATGAGACATTTAAAAGAGATTGTGGCTGAACCTTGCCGTACTTTTCAGGCAGAACCAGACAAAAGCTGATGCATTCAAAATGATGAAAAAGTCACAAAGGCTGTCAAAGTCACAGTGCTAATGTACCTTGTTAGCTCTTTAAAACTTAATTGCACATATTCTGATCAGAAGAGTATTCGCATTTGACCCTAATTTTTTCCTTCATAGTCCCATGAATGTATAATTCAATCAGATTTTTGGTTTTGACAGATCCCATTGATGCCAACCCCCAGCTTGGAGAGGCCCACCAGAATACTTGACCATGGTTGGGCCCATCATAGCCACCCAATGCCTATTCAATTTTTCCCACCCTAGGTGTTTTTAGCACGTATTTCTCTTAGCAATTTAGTCAGGAGTAAAATTACTACTGTTGTAGTCAGTGAACTATTGCATCAACAGTTTGGATGATCTTTTGGTTCTAAAAAGACCTGTTTGTTTTACTTCTAGCAAATTTGATTAGGCATGAATACAGGCTTAACTAAACACATGCCCTCTGCTTTACTGCCTCTTCTTTCAGTCCTTTTTTTCTCCTTTGAAATCAGTTATTTACAAGAGCAGGGACCATGGGCATTTTCTTTGATTGATTTATTTTGTTTACAAGAGTCAGAACCCCCACAGTTTTTTATTGTGATTCTCCCACTGAATATCAATAACATAAGAATCCATGCTTAATCAATGTAGCTGGTGTTTTAAGGAGCAGTTAGGATTTTACAAGCTAAATACACAGAAATGAGAAGACATTATTGTTGAGTATCAAATACAAACACATTAGTGCTCAACTTGTCACTCCAACACACCTGCATACCACAACAGACTGCAAATCTTCCACTCAGAGAAGACGTGAGACCTTGAGAGCAGTGATAGTTGAGCAATACTGCTGAGAGTTAGGGCTAGTCTACACGGCTAGTCTACACGGCAAGATGCAGGGAGATTTGTCGCCTGGGGACTTATCACCGCCGTGTGTGAATAGGAGCAGGCGACTTTACATTTCAGCTGGCGTGAGACATGTGCAAGCAATTCAGGGAGATTAGTCGCCCCAAAGAAGCAGTGATTAGTCGCCAGGTGATGAATCTCCCTGAATGGACTAGCCCTTAAGGGTCTGTTGTAGCCCACCCTCATCATAAATTAATACTGGGCATAAGTACAAACCCTTAAGGAATTTTGAAAGATCTCTGCATTGTAGAAGTCCTTTGCCCACCACCAGAGGTGATTATTGCCACTTAAGTTGTGGGCCAAAGAACTATTCTGAATTGACAATGAGATTATGTGGAGAACCCACGTATAAAGAACTCACGGTGGGCTCAAACCAGCAACAACCCCTATTAGTCCTTTCTTGTTTCCATACTTATACATATTGTTTCCAGCTTATACATATGGATAACAGTCCACACTATCAACAGTTAGCTCTAGATTATAGGTTCTCCAGTAGGCCCTAGACAACCAATTTCAGTACTGGATCCATACACCAAGGGAAGCTATGCACAACATATTCAGTCTAGTGTTTTCAACTAACTAGATTTTGTGCCCTTTCTGATCAGTGTACAAATGTGATCAGGTATTATATGGTACCGTTAGCCTATATCTGAGAAACCCATCTTAAGACCAGGGATCCCCAACATTTTTTACCTGTGAGACACTTTTTAAATGTAAAGAAAGTTGGGGCAACACAAGCATAAAAATAATTTCAGATGGTGCCAAGTATGGACTGTAGTTGGCTATTTTGTAGCCCCTATGTGGACTTGAAGCCTGCAGAAGGCTCTGTTTGGCAGAACATCTGGTTTTTATGCAACCAAAACCTTCTTCCAAGCCAAGAATTAAAAAAGCACCTGCTTTTAGGCCACTGGGAGCAACATCTAAGGGGTGGCTCATGAGCTACTGGTTGGGGAACACTGCTTTAGACCATAACGTTTCAAGTCTTTTGCAAGTGACATCAACAGGAGGAAGACCTTGAATGGGACAATGGGATATACTTGTGAAATGTTATCACTACCCAAATATATATGGGCAATGATTCCATGAATGTGTTACTTCTACAGTTGTTATTTTGCAAAGTTGCTGATGAAGGATTAAAAGTTGAACTTGCTGATATCCAATATTATGTTGCATACCAGCATAATGTTCAGTAGGCTAAAACCTAAATAATTCAATTCCTCTTTGAAAATTCAACCAAAGGCTGTTTATATTTTAATAGTTGGCATGAACTATTTATTGCTGGTTCATAAAAATCCCATTACCTTGTATGGTACTGTGCCATGTGCAGTTCATCTCCAGCTGTGTAGTTCAGTGGCCCATCTTGCTACCTGTTCCCTAGATATGACATTGAGCTGTGATGAATATCAAGTGAACCAGTTTCCTCTTTTCATTCACTTTATTTTAATCTTCCACAAAAAAAGAATTCTAAAGAACTCAGTGTGTAAGATTTCATGGGCTTCTGCAGGAGACACAATATGTAGGAAGCCTGAAATTCCTCCATAAAACAGGATGGGGAACCTATATGTTGTTACAAGTTATTCAGCCTTGGAGAGCTGATACAACTAATATTCTAAAATACAGCAACCACACAGCTGTCCAAAAATAATAACCTGCACATCCCACACAGTACGGCACGCTGAGCCTTTCCAAACTAGCTCCAGCTGAGAGAGATTTGTCACTATCAAAGCAGAAGAGCGAACTCTGGGGTCCATGCAACAAAACAACTTTATGGAAAACAGACTCGGAGCAAAAGCTTCAGCTAGAATTTCCATTTAAAGGACCACTGATGCTGATATTTTCTTTAGTACTGTACAATGTACAGATGCAGTCACTTTGGATTGTAAGTTTAATGCGTTGTGACTTAACTCATCTATCTCATTTATCTCACTTAGCACAGAATATTGTGTCACAGCATCCCATCCAATTAAAGAGTTCACCATTGAAAACAATGGTGCTTTGGTATGCTAATGAAAAGGTTAAATGCATTAAATGAGTTAAGAAAACTTTAGATAACACAGTTTCTTCAATTAGCCCTGAGTCACGACGCATTTAACTTACAAATCCAAGTGACTCTATCTGTATACATGAATAAAATTTATGTAATCCACTAATCTCCATGCATTCACCGCTATCACCTGAAACATAAAGTTCTTGGCAGTGAGTTCAAGCCAAAAATCTGAATGGTAACCCACCTTAATGAATAAAAAAAGATTGACCTTGGATATTAGGGACAGTTGGCACATATACAAACACACAACATAGGTGTTGGAGAGGAAAGGGTTGCAGCATGGAGGGTGGGTCAGTTGTGTGTGTGTTAATGGATTGAGGAGAAAGGGTTCCAGACCTTTTTACTTTGCTGGGGCCCTATCTAGTTTGGATCCATATTTTTGGATAATTTCTTTAGATCCAGGCTGTGCTTTGCACATAGGGTCATACTGGGTCACTCAGATCCAACGGGTTCAAAACCTTTGGGCCCTCATGTGCATATGTGAACTCCTGGGCAGGTGCGCATGGGAGCCGATCTGGGGAATGGGTCCAGTATGACCCTGTTTGCACCTTTAAAAATAAATTTGGTGGGTGCTACCCCATCATTACTGGATTCTGTAGTACATGGTTCTGAAGAAAGAGGGGTGAGAAGGTAGATGCTAGTGATGGGCGAATCTCCCGCGATTCGCTTCGCCGAAAAATTCGTGAATTTCCAGAGAAATTAGCGAATCGTCGAAAAATTTGCGAAACGAGTCGCGGTACGCTTTTGACGCGCGTCGTGGCGTTTTTGGCGCGTCGCGTCGTTTTCGGCGCGTCGCGTCATTTTCGACGCGTCGCGTAGTTTTCGGAGCTTCGCGTCAAAAACGACGCGCAACTCGTTTTTTGGCAAAATTTCGCTAAGCGAAATTTCGCTGCTGATTCGCGAATTTATTCGCCAGCAGCGAATCGCGGGAATTCGCCCATCACTAGTAGATGCCTACGTTTCTTCTTCTGCCCCTTTAAAAGTCAGAAATAGGTATCCAACAGATCCCAGTGTCAACTTGGGTTAAAGAAGCTGCTCAGAGCCCAATGAGCATGTGAGTGCCACTGAAAATTTCCAAGATGGTGACCCCTTGTGACAAGTTTGAAGTCCTGGAGGGGGGCAGTGAGGGGGGATTCTGTAGGTCAGAGCACATAAAGACACATGCGTGTCTGCTCATGTACGTGCTGGGATGTGATGATGGGCCTTTGCTAGAGTAATGAAGGTGGTTCACAGCTGTGAGAGATTTTACATTTTAATGACCCCTTTAATTAAATTCTTCAGATCAGATCTTCTCAACCTATACAGATGCAGCCCAAGGCAACCACAGCCCTTTAGCAGTAAAGATCTGTGTCTCCCCAGTAGATGCCCTAGTAGCTCCCCATCTTCTTTTCTACTGATTCACTGATTCACATGCTCTGTGCTGCTGTCACTTACTGAGCTTAGGGACCCACTCACAATATACACCTGATAGTGTCATAGAAATATAGTCACAATATAAGGCTGATTAGTCATTAATACAGATAATTAGAAACCAGTGCAATTAGCTGCATCAGAATTTAATAATCAGCAAACCTGTAGCATCAGTTTATATTACAGCCAGGAAAGCTCATTTTCTGCTGCTGGATAATTAGTGACGACCCCTAAGCTTAGCTTCTCAACAGCTGCTCAGAGCCCACTGAGCATGTGAGTGTCACAGACACTTTCCAAGATGGTGACCCCCTGTGACAAGTTTGAAGTCCTGGATCATTGCTGCTATTGACAAGCTGAAACTTAAATCTGGTGCAATAAATTCAGCATATAAAATATGGCATCTTTAACTATATTCATTTTTAAGTTTTGGTTCTTCTTTAAATGTACATGTTCCAACATTTGCTCAGGCCCCACTAAGCTGATGACAAAGTTATTGCCACATATAACACATTTGTAAATATTACCCTTTTGTTTTTCAGGGATATCAAAGACAATAAATAAACATTTACCCCCAATTTTACACTCAATTAGTTCGCCGGGTAAGATGATGGCTATTGAGTCAATAGCCATCATCTTACCCGGCGAACTAATAGACCCCTTAATGTATGAACCTCTGCTTTTGAGGTTCTCATGTTCTAATCAAATTATTAATGGCCTCTAAATAGGATCTTCCAATCAATGGATTGACCAGATAACTCTCAAACAGCTTTGAAAATACAATATGGTGAGGTCCACATCAGGCCACTCATGCAATTCTCTTATAAAAGATCTTCATAGGTTCCCCCTTATCCATCTTTGACCCATCATCTGGGCTGCTTAATGTTTAGCTCTTTTCAACATAAGCTCTAAAAATAAACCTGAAAGAACTATAAAAATAAAATATAAAAAATAATTTCTTGAATAACGGCTCTCCAGCATGAATGTGTGCTGTAACTGGAGAGCAGAATTGTCCATGCCCTTCTTTTTAGATTTATCCATCATCCCCTGGGAACTGTCATGATTAAATTAGTTCAGTAAATTATCCCCCCCCCACCTTTTCTTCATCTGATGCCATAAAATATGGTTCATAATAAAGCTTGCAGGAATATCACAATAAATACATTAATTACATCTAGAGTGTCTAGCGATTCTTATGGTAATGCCTGTTTTTTTTTAATGTAAATACAGTATATTTCTCCCAAAGAGTATTCTTGGCTCACAGTAAATCATTATTGTTTATGCAAAGTTTGCGAAAATCCCAATTTAAGAGGACATGCTTTGTTCTATCAACTGAAAGACTGAAGACAGTGAAGGAATTTAGAATAATTGTAACACGGCAAAGCTTTAGATGAAGAGGCATAACGTCTCCTACATCCTTCAGTAGCTCATGGAGCATCTGGGGAACAGTGTTTTGCTGAAAGATTTGTGATACCGCTGGAAAATTAAAATTTTTTTCAAAAAACACAGTGACGTCAATGGATGTTTTTTTCACTTCAGTTTTTACATGTTAAATACAGTGAAGTCAATGGCCATTTTAACATGAGCCCTGCTGTGTTTTTTCATGGGAAAAATCACAAATGTGGAATTTTGCTGCAAATCCTCCCCTGATGCAAAATTCTTATTACCTCAATTGGGGAGTGAAATGGGTTCTGGAAGAAGAAGTTCTACTACAGTATTGAGTAGCGAACAACATACAGAAGGGTAAGTTAGGCCAAAAGGCAGTTAGAACTAGGGATGCACCAAATCCAGGATTCGGTTCGGTATTCGGCCAGGATTCAGCCATTTTCAGCAGGATTCGGATTCGGCTGAATCCTTGTGCCTGGCCGAACCGAATCCGAATCCAAAAAATTATGTGACTTTTCGTCACAAAACAAGGAAGTAAAAAAGTTTTCAGCTGCACACTTCGTGGGCGGCAGGCTTTTACACTTCCCTTAGATAATTTGCATATGCAAATTAGGGTTCGGATTCGGTTCGGTATCCGGCCGAATCCAAAATAGTGGATTCGGTGCATCCCTAGTTAGAACCATGGGGAGGGAGAGGAGTCTTTACAGCAGAAGTGCCCACCTCTGTTTTAACCCTGCCCCTTTTTGGTTCATGACTTTTGGTTAACCACACCTCCATTGACATTAGTGTTAATGGTATATATATCACAAATCTTGACAATGGGATACAGTGTGTACCAGTATTACCACTGGAGACCATCAGTGGGCCTTCCTGCTCACCCAACCATTTTGCCTTGCAGGGTATGACTGGGCGGGTTAAAAAATCCAATGGGCTCTTGTGGGCCCCCTGGCTCAGATCTGAACCCAGATTTGCATAAATCTCTTTGCCACGCCCTCCCAGAGGGGGGCCCTGGACAGCAGCCCCAGTGGACTCCAGGCCCCCCAGGCCCCCCAGTCCAACCCTGCTTGTATGTCTGAGCTGAACGAGGAGAAGAGATTATAATGGGTAAATTTAGACAAAAATTTGTGAAAAGGCAAGAAATCTGTGAAAAAAACTGAGAAGTGTTTTTTTTCACACAACATTTTTCAAACAGTGTGAGAATTGTTTTACTAAACATTAGAGTCTATGAGTGGTTTTTCGCAGCAAACCCAGTGGAATATCCCTAGCAGAGTATAAAATAATACCAAGAGTGGATCTGTGGTCTAACATTTTTGGGGGTCTCCTGACATCCCAATCTCCCACTGGTATTTACCCCTTGTGGGGACTTCTTCATACACTCAATCAGCACTAATAGATTCAAGCAAAGCCACTCACTGACAAAGAGAGGACCACACCCAATTTAAATGAAGTCTGTTTAGACAACTTACATATCAATAATGCCCAGAACTTCAAATATCCAAATTGTCACCTATACAATCGGAATCTACATATTCCTTTACAACACCATATTAATCCGCTGAGATGTTTTAGAATTCTTTAAAGCATGCTTCTTGCAGAAGAATATGCTATATAAAGGCTTACGGTGCTCTTGTATCTAGATGCCCTTGAGTAACAAGTGTAAAAGAAACAAATCAAACCTTATTTGCCTTAATAAAAATGTTGGCTGGGTAATGAGGATAGAAACCCAAGAATGTAGATGACTTGAATCAGAGGGGACAGTAGCATTTAATAACAGCAGGCAATGCAAAAAGAAAATCAAGTTTGCTAAACAAGGCGCGGAAAGGCAAGTAATTAAGGAGCACCGAGAGAAAGTGAATGTATTCAGCTGTCTTATTCCATTTTCAAAACGCATAAGCTAGAAATTGCTGTTCAGGTTTTCAATAAGAATTATCTACAGATTACAATTAAAATGGAAAGTAATTAATAAAATCACGGTTAAGACACATATGTTTCCTTTTTATGAAGGATGGGAATGAGTGAAAATGCAGGAAACCGATGGCCTCCATCTGATTGGCAATGGGAACCACATAGACCAGGGAGGTCAAGCCTCAAAACCTCCAGCTGTTGTTGACCTACAGCTTCTCCCTGACAGCCTTTAGTGCAAAATATATTATGTTCATATCCATATTTTTAACTTCAAAGGGCATCTTTCCCACTCTCAGGGCTCAGGACAAATGCCCTCTTTGTCATCCAACCATGATATATCTGTTATTGTTAAACCAGGTGCCAAGTGACTGGCATAAAGTCGATTTGAAACCATCATTCAAAAACAGGACGGGTATTACTGACCACTACATCTGGTACATATAGTATAGATAGAGAGGAGGGTCCCCAAACTTTTTTACCTGAGAGCCACATTCAGATGTAAAAAACGTTGGTGAGCAACGCTAGCATAAAAATGTTCCTGGGTGGTGCAAAAAAAGTGCTGTCATTGACCATTTGGTAACTCCTATGTGGACTGGCAAGAGCCTCTGTTTGGCAGTACACCTGGCTTTTATACAACCAAAATTTGCCTCCAAGCCAGGAACTGAAAAATAAGCACCTGCTTTGAGGCCACTGGGAGCAACATCCAAGGGGGTTGGTGAACAACATGCTGCTCCCGAGCCACTTGTTGGGAATCACTGGAGTAGAGTATGGAAGATGTTTGAATGGATATTAAGGGATTTCATACTGGAATGTATCCAAATAAAGTGAAGAATACTGTATGACAAAAATCATGCCTTTAAAAAAAATTTAAATCTAATGTATTTCAACGAGGAATTACGTAGGCATTTAGAACAAGGAAATTACACTCTTCAGAAAATTATATATATACCATTGGATTAAGGGGAATTAAATTACATAGTAAGTGATAACTGGCTAAATTGCAGAGAGTACAGAACTTGTAGGTCAGGCTAAAAAGAGAAACACTTCTGTGAATCCAGTGATAATTGCTAATGGTGAACTCTATTTTTTAATTCTCAAGTGGTTCCACTGCTCCCTGGAGAGCTGGCCCAGGTATCTCCATGATACTTTGAATTATTTTAGTAAGAGCTGCATGTACCATTTTCCTTGAGCCACAAATTGGGATTGGTAAAAAAATGGGGTGGGGGACCCACCTGATTCATGGACAAAGGAGGCCAATCTAATTCCTGATAAAGGTTGGGTGTCCACCGGAAACATTGAAATGGTGCCAATGCATGCCGAAATAAAAAGTTTAATAGGCAAACTGTGTGCAGTAGGATGCCTAACAAAATAATTTTGATTATGTCAACTAACTAAATGACTTGGATTATCCTTTTGTAGGCACCCATCCCCTGTCTGTCACCTGCATCAATTTTGTGGTTGAAAAACAATGAATCTAGGCTAACATATGGATCCACTTAGGGCTATAGGGTTTTATGTGAATTAATACTTGTCAATGAGCAGGTGTTTTGTTGATCAAGAGATGTGAATACATTGGAAAACCTTTGGCAGATATTTAATTGGAAAGGTGGGTTTGTAGAGCACACAAAAGAAACGAGTCTCAATGTCAGGTAGCAGCTGCAAAAGCTAATAAAATGTTGCCAGTTCATAAAAAACGCTATAACGGTATAGAAATAAACATCACTGAACATAATAGAGTTTAAATGGAGCAGCAAAATAAATTAGGGTTCAAGGACTTCCGAGGCTTACTAAATTAGGTTTTTATATTGCTTTTGTTTAGAACAGGAACATCTCTGAACAGATAAGAATAATCTTTTCAAATAGATTCAAGGTCACAAAAGGAAAATTCTCCAGGGAAGTCTTTATTTCCGGGGCAAAGAGAGTGACATAAGGTCATATCTGTATCAAAAGGTTCAAAAGACGTAATGCAGGTGTTTGCCTTGTTATCGCCCTCTGTTCCTCTTTGTGGTCTCTGTAAAGCTATAAAACTATGTTTTTTTTTAATCTATGATATCTAATGATAAGGGATCAAATACAGAAGAGTTTGATTAGTTGCAAGTTAAGGTAATTTGGCTTGAGTTTTACCTTGATTGAAGAATGGTTTTCAGTAGTTTGAGTTCCATGATGTAAAATTTTGAATTATGGCTTTAATTTAAGATAAAAAAAACATCTTTTAGAGAGTAAGGCTCCTCAATAATTAAGTGGACCCATCACCCCAAAAATATATTCAGAATCCTATTTTATCACATTAGTCAAGCAAAATGAACATTAATTACACTATATAAGTTATTTCATCTTGTTTTCTTCAGTCTGGGAATTCATATTTATAGCAAGCAGGCAGGAGCCATTTTGTGGACACAGTTATTAAGACAAGCCTTGTATCATCTCAGAATCTTGTTTGTGCACCAGAATGGGGACCCAATGTCTATCCCCATGTTCTGGCTACACAATTAAATGGTTAAGAGAACTGGGGGAATGTGTGGGGAGCAGTGACATCTAGGAAGTGCTGAATGGAAAGTGAAAGTAATTATCTGCCCCGACTCTATGCCTAAGGCAGAAAGGAGTGGCAGACAATATTTGATTGGCAGCTGAGATTTTTAAATTAGCCTAAAACAACTATGAATTCTTTAATAAAAATTTGATATTGGATTTCATGTTTAATTTGAAAAGGACTTTTATGATACAGATTTTTATGTCTCGGTGACGAGTCCACTTTACTGGTTCCTCAGACTTCCTTACTTTGGGGCAAAAATTCTTAGGTGGGCAAAAAGATCATTGCTTCCTGAGGACCGCAATGGGAAAGGAACAGAAGCATTTAACCCCACTGTATTACCATAACCTAAAATAAATGTACATTTTGGAATAACTTTGTCTGTGATTAACCTTAAAACTGTTAGTGCTCCCATGAGTACAATCTAGTGCCTCGACATAAAAGTATGCCTGCTGCTACACTGTGGTGCATGGTCCCCTAGATGTTTTGGTTTTGGCTGGGGAGCTTACTCCATTCATTCTGCCTGTGAACCACACAAACTGAATTTTTCGCGGGGAGGGAATACCCGTTTCACATTGAGTTTGTGTGGTTCACAGGCAGAATTAAAGGGCAAGGAAAGGCAAAGAAATAAAATCCCATTTTTACTTTCTTTAATGAAAAAGAAATCTATCTCCAATATACTTTAATTTTAAAATGTCTACCGTTTTTATAACAAACCTGACTGTATGTAGTGACATTCTCCCTTCATTTTGTGCTTCTGGCAGGGAAACAATCACTTATGAACAGCAGGGGGAGCCCCTGCCTTACTTACCAGCCATGCAGAACTCAAGCAGACCACACTGAGCATGTGCAGTGCCAGTGTCAGACAAAGATGTATAACAAAGTTACAAGATGACAGCCCCCTGTGGCCAACTTTGAAAGCATAAATCATTTGTTTGATTAGGCTTGTGGTGCAGTAAGTTCATGTTTATGTTTAGTATACAAAATACAGCAATTCTAGCCTTATTCTATTTTACACTTTCCTTGCCCTTTAATGGGGTAAGCTTCTCATCCAAAAACCTACATGTGTGTGATCTCCATTCTCTACTCTACAGTCTCTTTCATCTATGCCACAACACATGTTTGCTGCCAACATGCAGCAGTAAAATCTATGGGAAGTGGCATAATAAGAAATTTTACATGCACTTTTGTACAATTTTTTTCTATGTGCTGAGTTAGAGTTTAAAATGTTTCATTTAGAGGGGCGTGGCTACAGAGTGAGATGGCTGCCTGATCCTTCTGCTCTGTGTGAGACAC
>CM044437.1:9951266-10054782 GCA_024363595.1 Xenopus borealis | reverse complement strand
CTTTTATGTAAAGTCTGTGTTGTAAAATTTAAAAATTGCCCAATAAAAAACATTGAAATAAAAATGTTTCATTTAATTTACAGTAACTATCCTAGCTGCAAGCCCAGCCTACTTCAGAGGATTCACACTCATTGCACTGAAAGAAGGTAAAGAAGGAGAGAAGGAAGAAGACCATGCGGGTTCCTTCCAGGTGAGGACGTGGCTTTATGTCACCTTATTGTATCAGTTGTTTTCCTTATCTGCCGGCATTAATTGTGTGCCCTGAAAATTTACTAAAATTCTAGACACTTGAATGTGACATTTTTTTAAAAGATAATATAATATTTAAAAAACATCTCAGCTGCTGGGGGATCCTGGTCTACTTCATCTAGGGGGGCCTATGTATGACCTGCAACCTGATCACTAGTTTCTTGGTTTTTTGAGGACTGTGTGTCACACCAAATTTTTCTGATGTGGGGGGGGCACCAAAGTTACACCTCTGCTTACAGAAGCTCAAGCTAGCCACATTACTACACACTTAAGACATCCATGCTACATGGAGCAAGTGAATGCTTAAGAGTAAGATCTGGATGTTTTGCTATATTTCTGTGAAATGTAGAATCATTGAAGAATCTATCTGCTTGTGTCATTAAATAGCTCATTTTACCACCTAGAAAACTTCCAGTTTGTTTTTCCAGTGTTCCCTGAACTATCCCAAAATAACCATTAAATAAAGATTTGCTGTCCCTGGCGTGTCTACCCATTTTCTAAAATAAAACTATGGATTTATTTTCCATTAATTAGACAAAAATCTACGAAGGTACTGCAACTATTTTACCTCTTGCCACTGCAACAAGTGACTGCATGCTTGTGTTTTGGGTGTGTGCATAAGGATGTAAGCCAGGGCTGGCTGAAGAAGAGAATGCTGAGTGAGAGGAGGGTCATTATTACTAACATCATATAATTAATGCTCTAAAAATTTTGTCACTGGGCCACCAACAAGCTGAATGTTGCTTTAAATTGATTTTTTTTACTATTATTTTGTATTTGCATTTGCAGAATCAAGCTTAATTAAGTAGTGGTTAGAAAATGTTCTTCTCATGCCTGAGAAAACAAAAACATTGTCAGGCAGGAAAGTTTTAATGTACATGTAAATACAGAAAAGCCACAAACTTGGCTGGATTTATCTACTTTGGTCATTTTGGGCTGAACTCAGAGGTGAACTAATCTGTGTTGAGTGCTGTAGGGTGCAATTCTGCTGGCGAACAAATTCGCGAAACGCCAACGAAATTTCGCCTGGCGAAAATTCGGCGAAAAAAACAAGTCGTGCGTCGTTTTTGACGCGACTAAAGCGGCGCGACGTGTGCTGAAAACGACGCGACGCATCGAAATTGGCGCGACGCGCGTCAAAAGCGTGCCGCGACTCGTTTCGGGAATTTTTTGCCAATTCGCAAATTTCTCTGGAAATTCGCAAAACTGGGGAGATTCGACCATCACTATTGGTGAATCAAAATGCTTTCTTTCAAATGCCATTAAAGTTAGCTAATGATAGTGAATAGTCTTATTGGTTGATGACTTTGCTATGGGCTCCCATGTGGCCTATTAACTCAATGTAACCTAGGCACAATCCTATTTGCATAATTAGAACTAATTTGGGCAACATTCGTCACAGCTTCTGGTGCTTTAACAGTCTCACTCTTTACCCAGCTGTTCAGAGATCTTGTTCAATGGTCCCCCCCCTGCATGTTCTTCTGTTGTCAGTTGTCAACTTCTACCATTGCTGCACAATCTCTCTTCTTTTTATGAACTTCCTTCATGTGCTTTAATTAATCATTCTTTCATTGTCCTATTCTTCCTCTCCTGGAAATATACTGCTGAATTTGAAGGACTTATCTGGAAACTTTCAGCAGGTAACACATAGCAGTGCATCATCAGCAGAATCTCACCATTGTTAATCGTGGCAGCGTTATCTCTCCAGCCCTGAAACACATGAAGCAATAGATAAAAGTGAAAGTAATTAATCCCCTTACCAGCATGGAGCCATATAATTAATTATGGCATTGCTTCCAAGGAAAATAACGAAACTGCTGGAAATAATTTTAGATTGATGTGTTTCCTTTATGGCCAGGGCCACACATGCTTCATAATAAGCCGAGCAGCTGGTTACTAGGTAAAAAATAAGCTTGATTGTTTCCTAAAGGAGCAGAATAATATATATTTATATATATTGGGCTTGCCCCGTATAGAATTCATCAAACTGCACATCTTAATGTAAACTATGTGACTCTTGTGTAGATGCCTTTGAGGTGTATTTTTATGTTGTAGTCCATGATTAATGGTTACCAGAACCAAGCTGCAAAAGGCATGGGAAAACAGAGATGACTTTTAGTCTATGTGCCTAGAAGAAGGATGGCAGTTGCAGTTTTGGCACCAAAAACATTCTTACTGACCATTGGACTCAATACAGCTCCAGAATTTTTATGCTATTACCAGGTAGCATAATTATGAATCTTGAGACTCAAATTTTTGCCTACAGTGTTCACGGTTGATTTCACTCTGGCCAATAACATCTTAGGGACAACATGCTATATCATAGTCTGCTAGAATGAGCCATCTCTACAAAAGCTGATCCATAAGGGCAGATCCATCAATATTAGTTTCAATCAAACTATCCAACATCTGCCCATCTAGATATTGATTGGATGAGTAAATAATACAATTATTGATGGATGGATGAACAGCTCTTCAGATAAAGATTACCGTTGTAATGACCTAAGACTCAGATATTATCCTGCTAGTGAAAGCTTCAGGGATGTTTAATAGAGGGCATTTCCATATATCTTGATGGAGTCATACCTGCCTGCTTTAGCCAGTCTTTTCATCTTCGAATAAAGAGAGGACAGCAGAGCTTTGCTTGGGGACCATACACTTCTGTGCAGAATTCTGCACTGAAATGCATTTTCAAAAGAGCAAACAGATTTTTTTATATTCAATTTTGAAATCTAACATGGGACTAGACAGTCAGTTTCCCAGCTGCCCCCAGTCAGTCTTTACTGCTGTACTGCAAGTTGGAGTTATATCACCCTCTCCACCCCCCACCCCCCCAGCAGCCAACAAAAGAACAAAAACCAAAGCTAAAGAACATACTTCACTTTTCACCACCTGGAGACTGCTAGTGATGGGCGAATTGATTCGCCAGGGGCGAATTCGCGTCGAATTCCCCAGCAAAAATTCACCCAAAAAAAAAACAAGTTGCGCATCGTTTTTGACGCGACGCGACGAAAATGACGCGAAAGAAGCGACGCGCGTCAAAAACGCCAGTTCGCGAATTTTGCCGGAAATTCACTAATTTTTCGGCGAAGCGAAACGGGTCAGATTCGCCCATCACTAGAGACTGCTAATTCTATGATAAAAAGTTGGATTCTTTCAAGTTAGCTTGCAAATCTTTGTGGGACATGAGTTTTTTCCGCCATAAGTAGGATAGACAATTGAGGTTGGTAAAGCAGAAGAAATCATCAAGAGTCCGAATCACTGAGAGAGTGTTGCACCATGTATGAGGACAATGTAAAGAGTAGCATGGAGAAACTGATGATAAATGACAATTTCAAACATAGACGAGTGATCCAGAGGAATTGCAAGTGAAAATTGACCTTTGCACTTGGCAGTCATTAAGTCATGAAACATTTTTATGATTCTGTCTCAATTAAATGCATGCGAGGAAAGAACAGGAAGACTGAGGGTCACCATAGGTGAAGATACAATGACCCAGATTATAAGTTTCTCAGCAAAAATTTCAAAGACTGGGAAACCTTTCACTAGACAAAAGTAACTGTTCATTACGGGGTTATTTAACCTGCCTTGATTGATTGTTGTAATTAGGCTGTTGGAAGTTAAGGGGGGAAATGAGAGCAATGTATTAGTTGATGACTCTTATGTTTCCTTTAACAGTATGCTTTTGAAGAATGATTTGAGTAGCTATGTGCTATTTTCTAAGCAAAAAAGAAGAATGAGCTATTCATGGGTTTCTTTGAATAGCTCATAATTATTGAAAACGATTTCAGAAGTTCCCATGGCCTCTTCTCGATAGCTGTTGTGTCATTTAGAAACTGTACGTGGAACAAGAGGGATGAAGGGAAACATATACTGGTCCCTGGAGGTGGGTGTGCAATTTCCACAGCAGTGGTATAGCTGTTTATCTAACTGAACGGAATGTACAAAGTACATTGTTCAGTTTACAATTATTGGGACAATGCAAAGTGTATTTTTATTCCACATATACAGTATGTAGCCAGCCTCCATTGGCCTGAAGCATCATTTCCTCTATGATCTGCATTCCTCTTAAGCTGGCCATAGACATAACAATTACGATCTTTCTCGGAAAAGATCTTTCCAAGAAAGATCGTTCGTTTCAACACACACGTGTAGAGCTGAATCGTCAAATATACAGGTAGAAACAATAGAATTCTACTTGTATCT
The DNA here is from genome assembly GCA_024363595.1 of Xenopus borealis. Taxonomy (NCBI): domain Eukaryota; kingdom Metazoa; phylum Chordata; class Amphibia; order Anura; family Pipidae; genus Xenopus; species Xenopus borealis. The sequence continues at coordinate 10,050,327 of CM044437.1, read as the reverse complement.
GACGATTCAGCACTAACAATGGCCGATGTTAAGGGTGCTTTCAAAGGCATCCGATCAAAATTTTCCGTCCAGCCCGATCAACCAGCCGACCGATATCTTAATCCTCTGACGATGTCGGTCAGCTTATTTCCCACCATACACGCACCGAATATCGTACGAAAATTCGTTTCATACGATATTATCTGTGCGTCTATGGCCACCTTTATGGTTTCCATAAGTCTTGGAAGCACCTCTGTTGGAAGATAGATGCTTACCTGAGATAGAAGAAAGGTCATAAACCTGAGCTCTATGCATGATAGATAATAAAGGCACTTTGGGGTCAGTTTCCACGCACTATCTATCCAGACTGAACATTTCAATTCCTGATATTTTTTACTGGTGTATGGAAGGTACATTGGTAAAAGGTAGAGGGGCCATCAGTTGAATGAGCAGTTGAATGCTAACTGGCCAACCGTGGGTATGAAAACATGGAACCATGGGGTAGATTCATCAAAGAGTGAAGTTAAGAGTGAAGTTCTGCCACTAGAGGGAAATTCCACAGCTCTCAATTCATTTCTATGGGATTTTTAAAGGCGTATTCATCAAAGGGTGAACTTTCACTTCACACATTGATGAATACGCCTTGCAAAATCCCATAGAAATGAATTGAGAGCTGTGGAATTTCCATCTAGTGGCGGAACTTCACTCTTTAATGAATCTACCCCTATGTGTCACTTATTGATCTCCAGTTAATATGGAAATAGCCATGTCTACATAAGTATTGCTATCTTTGCACAGTTTATTGACCATCCTCCAAGAGAGCTAATGAGTTCTTGTTGAGTGAGAGCTGGATTCATATTCTGTAGCCCTGCAACTAATACACATGGTATATTCTGTAGGACTGTGCTTATTTAAATTCTTTAATATCTGTAGATCAGTTGGTATTGGTCCAATGATCTGCTAAAATAAGCATTGTTTTTCTGGAGAAGGACTAATCCTAACTGGTATCAGAATTACCTCTTATGACCTCTCCAAAACTCAACAAACTTTGGCATTTAAAATAATACATCACTTTGTTTTTCTCCATAATGACTCTTATCCATGAAAGCTCAAGCAAAATACACTAGGCACTTAGCTGGAGAATGCTTCCCAAAAAATACATTTGGCAAGTTTTTTTTTTTATAAAAAGCAAAAGGAGCTCAATTGACTCTCATCCAGAAACTGCATTTTTAACATAATAGATTTTAACATAAGATATGCCTTTAATAGGCAGAACTAGAACAGAAAGGACCTTTATTTTTTGGTTCAATGCAAGCTGCAATACAAGAAGCCACCGGTGTGAACATGAAATCAATGGTTAGCGTAAGTGTCACGTTTCACCCTACAGACTTGGCTGCAAATGACTTCCCAGCTGCTTAGGATCTAGTACATTTCCAAGGAAGTTTCCCTATCCAGATTTTATTTTTCTTTGTATCTCCCCAACATCTGGAGTACTTATCCTCTCTGATGAGCAGAAGGCTTCCAAGTACGGGATAATATTCGATTAACTGAGCAACAATGAGAATATTCTCAAAATCTGCCATGACCTGAGTTAGCAATGAAATCCTTTCCATGTCAACTTAACCCTATATAGCTATATATCTATAGAGTACAAAGCTGCATAGACATACAGTACAAGGAGATCGGTATTGTGCTATCTTGTTATTGATGGAAAAGATTTCTCAGGGGAAGAACGGCTTAACTTAGAAAGGAATATCTCATTATCTCAAGTTTGAATCTGCATGGAAAAGAAAGCTTGCCCGTGAAAATCTAACTAAAGACATGTTGAGCCACAGGGATTACTGACTCAAAGGAATATACTCACTTTGAATAAACAGTATTTGCATTTACTTTATTATACTATAAGGGGCAGATTTATCAAAGATTGAATGGGGAATCTTGAAGGAAACTTAGCCATTCCCTCTCTCTGATTTTTCAATGAACTTAATGAAATTAGCCTATCAATTTAATCAAACTCATAGACCATCTACCACTGGCTTTTCAGTAGCGATTGACGAATTTCTTCCATTTCACTTCACCGAAAAATTTGTGAATTTCCTGTGAAATTCGTGAAACTGCGTAAAATTCACGATAGGCAAATTTTATTGCAGGCGTGATTTTGTGTGCATCAAAATTGACACCGGCAAAATTTTCAATGCCGGGTAGAATTTACCAGCTGCCTATCTTCTCCAACTTGATGCTGGCATCAAACTGGCTGCCGGAGTCCAAAAATTATTATTGCCGAACTTTCATGGGAGTTTTGTGAATTTATTTGCTGTTGGTGAAATGCGGAATTCGCCTCTGGTGAATAAATTCACCCATCATTGCTTTTCAGAGATCTGATATACCTCAGATACTGATGCAGCTGTTGGCGCTACCTGATTTAGTGTTTGCCACACCTCTACCCCTGCTTTATACACAGAAAAGCCTTGTTCTCCAAAACAACTATTCTTGGTCCCTTTTCCACTCCCTTTAGCCAGAATTAACCAGATATTCCAGTAAGATTACTGCTGAAATGTATGATCACTTCATTAACTCCAGGTATGCCAGTAAAGGTGGCCATACACGTAGAGATCTGCTCGTTTGGCGATGTCGCCAAACGAGCGTATCCCCCCCCGAAATGCCTACCTTGTGGGCAATATCGGGCTGATCCGATCCTTAGGGCCCAACAAATGGATCATAATGGAGGCCAAATGGGCAGTCAGATCGTGGGACCACAACAACAAACAAATGGATCTTTTAGTCCCGTCCGATCGACATCTGACTGACTTTCGGCCAGATATCAATCAGTGAAGCCTGCCGGAGGGCCCCATACACGGGCCAATAAGCTTGATCTGTCGGCAGCTTTTATCGGCCCGTGTATGGCCAGCTTAAGATAACTTCAGAAATAGATGAGCACTCCATTAACCCTAGATATGCCAATAAAATAATTAATTCTGCAACATGATTAAGGTTCAAGGGCCACACACTCCATAGTGGAATTTGGAATTTTTCTTCTTCCATGTAGGGACCCTGAGATTTGGGTGTAGTTTAATCAGGCAGTTTCCCCTCCGTATTTGGACACCTAAAGGTCCTTAAGTAACTCAGGCAGCTATGTCTCTTTTCCTGGGTCCATATTAGTTCCAGGAGATTGTCCACTAGGGGGCAGTAGTTAAAAATATAAAATCATATAGCACCATGTGCTCAGGGTCTTACTCCTGGGACCGTGCCTCTCAGAGAGGTGTTACAGGGCTAGGGTCTGGTTCCTCTAAAGTTAGGTTTAGCCAGTGGTAGTAGTCACTGTGATAGTCACTCTAGGAGTGAAAGACAGCTCAGGGTAGCTAGAGAGTAGCTGTGGCTCCACCAAGGAGAAATAGTGGGGTTAGGACCCCGTGGTATGTACACCACTAGATCAGGGATTACAGTGGGTGAATTGAGGACCAGATAGGGTGACAAGACCCAAGACCCCAGGCTGAGTACAGTGGGTGAGGTGAGGACCAAATTGGGTGCCAAGAAACAAGACCCCAGGCTGTGAAATCCAGGTGCTATCCACCTGAGAGGAGACATTACCTAGTGAGAGGGTAACTATCCTGTTTGAAACGTGAATCATTGCTGCGGGCTATCTATCTTGCATATTGTCTGTATTATCCCACTGGAGGGGTTATCAAAGTATCCTACTACGCTGTCCGTTCAATAAATAAGTTCAAGTTTGCTGCAAAGAACTGTGTCTGACTGAATCTCCTGCTGCACTGAACAACACCAGGTACCAGGAGTTGCAGGGAGTTGCACGGGTACACTGGGGGTCCTGGGCACAAGCTGTCAGTAGGGCAGCAGAGGTCATGGGGGATCAGTAAAACAGGGGGTGATGGGTGGGTGATAAGCAATATTTTTTTGGCCCAGTCTGGCCTTGGATGGCAGATGCATAACATATATTTTATTGGCTGCAGTGGCACATTTAGAACTATTCAAAGCTACTGTATTCAATGTCCTGCAACAGGAATATGATTATATCTTTCCCCCATAATATTTTCTAAGGCTAAAGTGGTGGTGGTTGGGGGGGGTTCAATGCCTCTTTAATTTGACAGAAGTATTCACTACTAGTCCATACCTATATAGAAAAGTTAGCCCTAATTCCCAATATGTCAATGCAAGAAAGAGAACCAGAAATACCACACCTTTGAAAAAACAGCAATTAAAAATCAAATCGCTTCAAAATTAGGAAAAGCCAGATTGTTATAACGTCTAGAGTGCAATGTTTATGATCGATATTCTCAGCTGGCAACTTAATAAAATGTTAGTGGTGTCATCAATCAGAGAAGGAGGGAGAATGTCACATTTTGGAAGTAATGTTGTCATAGAGTTTCACCTCTCAGAGCCATAACTAAAGATTTATAAAACCCAGAGGCAAACTAATCCTTTTCAGCTCTGCCCTCCCGCCGCTCACTGTGTTTTTAATGCGCATCATAATGACTCCTCCTTGGGATATGAACACAGGAAAACCATAATGAACATTTTTTTTTAAAAAAAATAGGAGCCTTTATGGTTTTTAAAGACAGTTACCTGCTTGTTGGCCGGGTGTGGGAGAATAACTCTTCCTAATGGTCTGTTTCATTGCAATTCCATTCTACATCCTGTATTTATGAGGTTCTTATTTGCTATGTGGTTTGATATTATCCTACATTTGGGCATAGAACATAATGATGAAAATGCTTTGGAAAACAGCATCGGTATTGATTGTGGCGAATCTGGGAGAAAAATTTGCGAAACACATTGAAGTCAATGGGCGTCAAAATTATTTTTAACGAGCGTCAGTTTTGACCTGAGAGACAATTTTTACATGTGCGACTATTTTGTCCAAATGCATTAAAGTAAATGGGCATCTGAATAATTTTTTGCACGCAACTATTCTGACAGATTTTTCACCAGCGAATTTTTGCCACAGTTTCAAGAATTTCACAGCGAATTCATACCTGGAATTGATTCGCCCATCATTAAGCATCAGCACTGGAGATTGTACTTAAAAATTAAGGAAATCCATGTTGTTCATAATTTACAAGCAGAGCATGACATATCACTAAACTGCACCGCAAAGATGAGGTTTTAAGGTTACAAAAGTATTCTTTTTGCTACTTTTTATTGCTTGTATTCCAGTCTGCAAACTGGAGATCTGCTGATTGCTGAATAAAAAGCTAAATAACTGAAAAACCACAAATAATAAATAAAAAAAAGAAAACGAATGGCAAATTGTCTCAGTCAGAATATCACTCTCTACATCATTCTAAAAGTTAAAATAAAAGGTCGAGGTACAGTTTGGGGGTAGGGTTTTTTTAAGGTTTGGGTTGAATTCTCCTTTAAACATGCCTACTTTTGGGACACTATATGTGTCATTTATCACTGCAGTTGTGGGTGCACTAAAATGGGTGCCTGCATCCAAAGCCACTTTTTGCTATGGTTATCACCTGGACCTGTATTCTTATCAGATTAGTTGGTAAGACACCAGCCAAGACCAGTGTACTTGCCATTAAAGGACAAGGAAAGTGTAAAATAGAATAAGGGTAGAAATGGTGTATTTTGTATACTAAACATAAACATGAACTTACTGCACCACAAGCCTAATCAAACAAATGATTTATGCTTTCAAAGTTGGCCACAGGGGGCTGTCATCTTGTAACTTTGTTATACATCTTTGTCTGACACTGGCACTGCACATGCTCAGTATGGTTTGTGCTGCTTAGGGATCGTCATAAATGATCAAAAAACAAAGCTGCTGGAGTTCTGCATGGCTGGTAAGTAAGGCAGGGGCTCCCCCTTCTGTTCATAAGTGATTGTTTCCCTGCCAGAAGCACTAAATGAAGGGAGAATTTCACTGCATACAGTCAGGTTTCTTATAAAAAAAAGGTACACATTTTAAAATTAAAGTATATTGGAGATAGATTTCTTTTTCATTAAAGAAAGTAAAAATGGGATTTTATTTCTTTGCCTTTCCTTGCCCTTTAAATTTATAATACCCTCTTGTTCCGCCCTGGTCCACCCACTTAAGTTCTAATCCTACCTGTTTTTCATCTGGATGGTCCTTAAATTGTGCTTTTATGCCACAATCCTCCCTGTATCTCTGGACCATCTGTAAACAACATAGCCCAACCCCCTATTTCACTGCCCTGCCCACTACACGAATGGTCCCTTCACCCAGCACTCCCTGGCTGGTTCATTTTGCAAAAGTGGGCAACCCTACTCCTTGCAGTTCCATAGAGTTGCGCTCATCACTGGTCCATCTAGACTCCTGTTTTGAATTACACATTGTACCTGTTGATGTATTGGAACCCTGGAGCTTCACCAACTCCCCCATGTGACTGCAATTATGCTGCATTCTGAGTTAAAAACAAAACATGGCAAATTGCGTCTGAAATTGCACTTTACACTTGTGTTAGTACACAACCCATTGAAATTTTAGCATGTTTAAGATTTCTCCCATGCTTGTCTCACAAATTTCCAGAGCCCACTTACTCATTCCGAAATCAAAACACCAACATTCAGCACAAAATTTATTTAGCTGCAGTGTTCTTTCCAACAATCTGGATTCTTTGTGCAATGTTTTTTCTTGTATCTATTAAATAATTCTGCAGAGAACTTGCATACATTGTTTTCCAAATAAATCACTTATCACCTCTTGGCATAACTGGGCCACGGAGCATCCCGAAAGCTCACATCTTTTCTCCTGGCTTAATTATCACCATGAACATGGTATCTAATCGGATTCAAGACACCCCATAAGACAGAAATGTGATCTAATAGCTCAGACAAATGACTATGTAACTGTGTTCATTACTGGGTTCGATTGTCTTGCCGACATTCGATATATTACATTTCTGTGAATATAAACAACTGTCTGGGAAAAAGTATCGGGTTTGGGTTTTTTTTCCTTTCTCAAGCTGTTTCTCTCATCTGTTATTCCATATGTTCCAGAATTATGACATTTTTCGAGAATGGGTTTAATATATTTATGGGATGGGGATCTCATAAAAGTGTTTGTTTCAGATTTAGAAAAATAAACTCAAAAAGGTCATATGGGCAAATTCATTAGCGTAACAAGGAACGGGAATAAGTTCACCTGCTAAATTCAAGTTTAATTGCTTGCTACTTTTATTGTCTTCATTTGTTGTTGTAAGGGGAAATGCTAATATTTATTGCATAAAAAAAGCATGTTTTTATGTATAAATCTGAGTACGAAAGGTCAATTGATGTGCAAATTGGAGATACTGTAACTAGTTGCTTTCATGGCTTGTTCTAACAGTTTAAATATATGTGATTCTAAAGAGAATATAATGGCTCATAAATAGCATAAATGCTAAATAGTACAAATCTAGAAAATAAAAATTTTGGATGGCATTGATGTTTCTGCTGCAATTACGCTTAATACATCACAATATATCTTTGAACCAGACAACCTGTTTTTGATTCAGTCTCACACATTGCTTTTCATTGCCTGCACACTCCGATCCCTACCACTGGCGCACCATAGCCTCCAGGGATTCTATTCCCCCACCTAGTCACAGGCTATCTATGCTGACAGTGGTGTAACTGGATATTGTTGGACCTCACAGCAAATTATTTTTCAGCCCCCCCAAAATGTTAGGTGGACCTGTCTAACACTCTAACTTTCACTCTTAGGGGCAGATTTACTAAATTCACATGAAGGATTCGAAGTTCGATCGAATTTCAAAAAGAATCGAATTTTCGAATGTTTTTGAAGACCACATCGACCAGTGAATTTTGAAAATTCGATCGAATCGAATGATTTGAATAATTCGAATAACATTTCATTCGAATATTCGACTATTCAACTGTCAGAGTACTTCCCCTTTAAATTTTTATTCGACCACCTAGTTCGCCAGATCAAAGCTACCGAATTGGGTTTCATTATTTTTGATCGAATAAAAAATATTCGATCGATAAAATCAATTGAAACGATAGTTTTGAACGATTTAACGATCGATCGAATATTTCCTATTCGATCGTTTGACCAATCGAATTGCGGTAAAATCCTTCAATTAGATATTCAAATTCGAAGGATTTTACTTACCCTTTAAATTCGATGGTCGAATTTCGAATTTTTTTCAATTCGAAATTCAAAGTATTTTTCAACAAATTTGGCTATCCTGCGATCAAAGTAAAATCGCCCAATCTTACGCTAAAATCGTTTGAATGATTTTTGGATAGGATCGAACGATTTTACTTAGATAAAAAAAACTTTGTCAAAAAAATGCTCTAGAAGGTCCCCATGGGCTAACATAGCACTTCGGCAGGTTTAATTTGGCGAAGTAAAAAAAGTTTTTTTAAAGAGACAGTACTTCGATGATCGAACTTGAAGGATTTTACTATTCGATCGTTCAAATCGAATGGTCGAATGGTCGAAGTAGCCTATTTGATGGTCGAATTATCCAAAAAAATTACTTCAAAAATCGACCCTTAGTAAATCAGCCCCTATAAGTAGACTGCACATTACCTTACCTATAAATAAATATATATATATAAATGTCCAAAACGTGCGCTATAAAGATAAGCAGCATACGTGAGAGTCAATCCAATTTTTAACCACATATAAATATTTCAACCAGGTCGCACTCACTTTGGTAAAACTTCCGTTTATCAAGCTCATCTCTGTCCCAGCATATTGCAAATTCAAGCGTCCATATCCAGGATCGTGTTTGTAAAGAAAGACGGAATCCAGTCCCCATGGTTACGCGCGTCATAGAGAATCACGTACACATGGAAGCGGGCACACCTACTGGCATCCTATGAATTTTTACATAACAACCTTCAAGTTAAATATGCATAGAAATCGGTGTAAATTGTGATCTGCTTGGACAGAGACGATCTTGAAAAAACAGAACGGGATGTCTTCAAACATCGCTACCTAAATAGACTCTGTACAGGTAAGTCTGCTGATCAATGTTTATCAACTATTTGACTTTTATTGCGTTTTCAGTAAATGTTAAGTTTTACCAAAGTGAGTGTGACCCGTTTGGAAGATTTATATAAATATATATATATATATATATATATATATATACACAAGAAGTCCTCTACACTCAACCCATTATCTAGGACACTGAGACATGTTGTAGCCTTAAGCTACTAAAAATGCCTTGCCCTTTAAACAAAACAGGGATTGTTGTCCATATTTAAGCTGACCAACTGCATCAGAGTCATCCCCGTTATGACCATTTCTACAATCAACTTGCATCTGATTCATTAAGAATTCTACCTTTATTTTACCTCTTCACATGCAGCTTACATCTAAATGGATTACAGCAGGGGTGCCCAAAAGGTAGATGGGATCTACCAGTAGACCTTTAGCTGGTGATCAGTAGATCTCAAGACACTGTCAATAAACATCTTGTCTAAATCAACCTCCCAGTTCATGCTTTTCATTCATTTATTACTAGTATTTATATTGCTAAGGTTACATAAGAAATAGTTGTTTGTTAGTAATACACATTTTTCCATAAATCAATATTTAAGTAATATTTTCCATGGAAGAGAATGCTAATTTATGGGTGTAGATCATGAATAAATAGGCCTCACTTTAGTAAAGTATGGACACTCCTGGATTACAGGTACTGGACTACCTATCAGGAAACCCATTATCCTGAAAGTTCTAATTTATGGGTTAAGAGGTGAGGTTACATCCCTAAATATGGACAAAGTGTTCCCAGATAGACCCTAATAATAACACATTTTCCACTAGGTGTACTGGGATATAGTCAGCATTTAAAAAGAAACTTCTGATTGGTTGCTAGCCCATATTGCTACATAAGCCCCATATTTCTGCCTCTGGGCCTCTGATTATAGCCATCAAATTATATTTAATCATTTCTATTTGGACCTGAAATTTTAAAAGCAGAGGTATCAGCACTGTCTCCTTTAACAAATATATGTCACTCAGGACACCAGACAAGTCCCTATCCGGCATCCATATATAGTGATGGGCGAATCTCACCCGTTTCGCTCCAGCAAAATTCGCTAATTGGCTAAAAAATTCACGAAACGAGTCACGGTGCGCCGCGTCGTTTCCGACGCGCGCCTCATCATTTCCGTCGCGTCATTTTCAGTGCGTCGCGTCAAAAACGACGCGCGACTCGTTTTTTTGGAGAATTTTCGCTGGCGAATTTTTGCGGCGAATCGCGGGAATTTGCCCCTGGCGAATAAATTCGCCCATCACTATCCATATATCTATGAATATTGCCTGACAGATGGAAAAGCCAAGGCACATATTGCTGTGCATATGAACATAATGAAACACAGGTGGCTTTATAATGTAAAAAAGCAAAAAAAAAAAAAAGCTTTTGAATTGCGACACTGATTAATAGAGCCAGTGGACTCAATTCCATGGTTTTTTTTTTTTTTTTTAAATAAAGTTCTAATTATATCTCTGTACAGCATATGGTGCAACAGTTACTTGCTTTATTTCTTATCTCTCTCTGCAGTGTTCTCAGATTTCTGTAACTCACAAAGTGTTGATAGTGTTAGAAAACAACTTTGCAGGAAAAAAAAACAGCAAAGGGGTGGGATGTGGCGTGTGCTCAAAGCTAGCCCCACATTATTCAACTCTGGGATATTATACAGGTATAGGATCCATTATATGGAAACCCACTGTCCAGAAAACTCTGAATTAAGGGAAGGCCATTTCCGATAGACTCCATTTGATATACTCCGTTTTGATCAAATTCCTTTTCCTCTGTAATAATAAAACAGTACCTTGTGCTTGATCCCAACTAAGATATAATTATTCTTTGTTGTAAAAACAATTCTGTTGGGTTTGTTTAATGTTTAAATTAGTTATTAGTAAACTTAAGGTATTGGAGACCCACATTCTGGAAAGACCCCTTATCTGGAAACCCCAGGTCTGGAGCATTCAGGTTAACAGATTCTGTACCTGTACCGTAAAGCACATCTGTAATCACAGAGAAACTAAACAAGAAGTACAGAGGTTTTTCCACTCACAACCCCACCGACCCGTTTTTTCTCCACCCTGTTCATCTCACATCTCACCTTATGGCCAAAATGCTTTGTACAACGCACCAATATTGGCACAACAGTGGGTTGATTTAAAGGCTTGTTTACAAAAGTGCAGTGAGCTAAGTGCAATTTTGGATCCAATTTAAGATGTTCTTTAGCAAGAATGCAGCATGCTCTGACTATTGATGTAGCCCCACAGCGGGAACTCTAGAATTATCCCCACCAGAGTATGGTGAAAAGACACCCAAGTGCAGGGAGTCTGTTTAGTTGTTGGTAATTAATGGTGTCAATACCTGCAACATCCATTTGCACTTCCACAATTGCTGCTTCAGTCATAAGCATTAGAACCAGAGGGGCAATCAGTCAAGGCAACATATCACGAGAAAGTTAAGTCAAACTGGAAGTTGATGTTCATGTAGTCCCTAGACCTCCATTGTACTTCTTCAAAAATATGTAGTTTGCAACCGTGATATTATTTCCGATTGTCTATTGGTGGAACCTGATGTGATTTAATGGGGAATTTCATGGCATACATCTTTAAAGTGTGGTCACATAACTTTCAATGCAAGGAGATACTAAAGCTTTCTTGAAATGAATTAATCTGGAAGAGGTGTTTGGCTGAAATCAGCAAGTTTTCCAGCCTTTGAAACTGATGCAAGACTGAGCAAGCATGTGCAGTGTAGTTCAATGAATTGCAGACCTGTTCTATGCAAGGATTTATTCATTCTGAGACTTATAGACCGTTGAAATTCCAATGGGTCCATTATTATGTTTTGGTATAATTAACAATCATGTCATTTTGCAGATTATTGATGAAGAAGATACTCAGTTTATGAGTAACTGCCCAGTGGCTGTCACAGAGAGCACGCCAAGGCGAAGAACGCGGATCCAGGTCTTCTGGACAGCACCTCCCATAGGAACAGGCTGTGTGATACTCAAGTAAGGATTTGATGAATATGGAAGTGAATATTCAAGAATATGAAGTAATAATGGAATATGGGATAATGTACTCCTATTGGTAATAAAAGCAAATTGCACGTGACCCAAAGGAGTTCCATGACCTGATAAAAGTCTACTGTATATATGGTAGATCAAGTAACTTCAGTGTGGCTTCCTAAACCCTTATGTTTTAAAGGGAGGGATATACATAGTATTTTCTGGTGTGGGTATATGTGGGGTAGGTAAGGATACCCATAGGGAACAGTCTTGAGGCTACTTCATTACTAAAATATGTCCAGGGTTGGACTGAGCCCCACTGACTCAGACCCACTCCATTTTTGAAATTGTGTGCACTGTCCCCTAGCCATCTGTCTGGCACCAGGAAAATTAAATTAGGTAGCACAAGGTTGGTTGGGCAAGCCACCAGATGGCTTGAGGCTGGGATGGGAGCCCGGGAGTTGCGACTGGAGAGGGAGCCCGGGGGGTATGTAGGGGCTCCTGAAGCAGCAACCCTTGTGGGCCTTGGACCCCCCAGTCCACCTCTGGATAAATCCTCATGCCACTGCCTAAAACTATACTTCACTATGTCACATAGAATCACAATTAAAATCATGATAAATGAAAAAGATATCACCATTGAATGAAGAATATATTTTGATCATTAACAACATAAACCACATTAGAACAGAAAAAGTTGTTTCTTTACCTAAGAAACCTATAGCTTCACCTTGAGCAGCAATATCGCCAGCCAAATGTTCCCGTAATTAGTTTTTTTGTGTTGGGCAGAAGTATTTGGTTTGGAGTCTAAATATTTGTTATTTTGATTCATAAGCTGAAATGGACTTATCTGTCCAGGAAACATCATTTCTGAATTCTTGTGGCTGGTCCAGATACTTTTTGGCAATGCTCAGGAAGACTCAATGTTCTCATTCATTACTTCCCTGAATATATAAAATTCAGCTTGAGCAACAGAACCTTTTTCATGCACCAATGAGCACAGGGCAAAGATTCCTGATTGGATGGACTTTTCATCTCATCCTCCCAAACAATAGAGTTCTCAGGGCAGTCCAATACAAAATCCAGTATGTAAACGAAGTTTAGTAAGGCAAAGCAAATAACTCAGCTACTGTTATAAAACATTTAATTTTTTTGGAAGCCGACTATATTTCATAGCCTAGAAGTAAAAGTGCATTAAAGGGCAAGGAAAGGCAAAGAAATAAAATCCCATTTTTACTTTCTTTAATGAAAAAGAAATCTATCTACAATATACTTTAATTAAAAAATGTGTACTGTTTTTATAAGAAACCTGACTGTATGCAGTGAAATTTTCCCTTCATTTAGTGCTGTGGATAGGAATTGTCATATAGTCCCTAACTTCTGGCAGGGAAACAATCATACTTATGAACAGTAGGGGGAGCCCCTGCCTTACTTACCAGCCATGCAGAATTCCAGCAGCTTTGTTTTTTGATCATTTATGACGATCCCTAAGAAGCCCAGATCACACTGAGCATGTGTATGTAGTCTAGTCTTGCAAAGATGTATAACAAAGTTACAAGATGACAGCCCCCTGTGGCCAACTTTTAAAGCATAAATCATTAGTTTGATTAGGCTTGTGGTGCAGTAAGTTCATGTTTATGTTTAGTATACAAAATATACCATTTCTAGCCTTATTCTATTTTACACTTTCCTTGCCCTTTAAAGATTTTATTTCTGACTTTTAAAGTTTGAATCATCTATTAGTTCTGAGCCCTCTTAACTCATAACAATAATAAACATGTCTGTAACAGTCACCCTGCTATAGTTCCAGGGGTACCCAGGACACAAATAAGCACTCACCCAAATTCTCCCCCTAACTGGCCTTCAGACTGGGCCCCATTAGCTCATAACAAGGTTACAGATATATAGAAACATTGGGGAAACAGTCAATCTGCTACAGTTCCAGGGGTACCAAGGGAAGAACATCAGACAGAGAGTTGTGTCAGCTATTTATTTAGCCCTGCTAAATTCCAAGGTCTGCTTGAACTGGCACATACTTTGTAATGGCTGAACCTCAATAACACAAATAAATGTTTGTTTTTCTAATCATTTGAGTCTTCTGCTGAGGGTTCTTCCATTTCAATTCTGTCAGTAAGTGGAATTAATGGTTTGTGTTCATATACATTCACAAACAAGAAAATACACCATCATTTCCTTGTTTCATTTATCAAATGAAAGTCGCTGTTAATTTCTAGGTCCGACAGCTGTACGGCATTTCCTAGTCAACAGCAGCTGTCACTGCTACCCTGGCTTCTTTCACAAGCAGATGTTTAATTTGACTTCACTGATATTGTCAGATATTCACAGCAAAGTTAGAAGGGAAAGAAAATAATCAGAATATTCATGATTGCAGGTCTTTTAAAAACATAAATCAAAGTGACAAATGACAACATCAAAAGAACTTTGTTGTATTTTCAGCTCGTACATCTCTATTAGTTTTTTCCACACAAGATGAAAAACATACTCACCCCATAAATTCATATTTTGTAAAGAAATATATTGTTGAAAGAAAAACATACCGACTCCATAAATTCATATTTTGTTGCAAAGAAAAACATTGTTAAAACTATATAAAGTTTTTACCCCATAAATACAATAAATATATGCTCAACATCCAGTTTCTTGGTTGAATTATAGATATCAAAGGACCAGTAACAGCAAATATTGTAAAATAATTCATTTAAACCAACATACTAGATAATTAGACTTTGGGGTGACTTACTGCCATGAGAAAAAGGTACAGTGACAGAGAACAAGAAGGAAGAACAGGGAAGCTCAAGAAGATATTGGCACAAGAGAAGAAGTAGGAGAGAGGAGCATAAAGACACAGGCAGAGGTGTCAGGGGGCCTCTTGCTTCTAAAAATTTGGTCTATTTCATGGTCATTCCCTATTTCTTTATGGGAACAAAGAGGCTTAATAAATGGAAGAATGGAGTATAGTATGTAGAGAAAATAGTGTAGGAGAATAAAGAGGTTGAGTGAGGAGAGGAGGTATAATATCTTAGAAAGTGGGCCCTCAGCCTAAGAATTTCTGGAGGACCCCTGGTATCCCAGTCCAACACTGGGAAGGGGGCAAGATGAAGGTGCAATGAAGAATGATTACACTGCTGGGAGTATTTACAAGGTGGCAAATGAAAATAGACATAAAAGATTATAGAGAAATTGGTGGTACATGTAGAGGAGAATAGGACAAGTGTAAAAAAGGGTAATGCAAGGGTACATATGCAAAAATGGTAAAAAGAGAAAGTTTTGAGAGATTTAAATCAATGAAAAAACATAATTTTATGGTTTACCATGTGAAAATGTATGGATGACATTGAATTTGAGGAGAACAAGACTTTTCTCCCCTTAGTTTTCAATTGAGTTTTCATGTGATAAACAGTGAGAAGTGTTTTTTCTCATTGAATTGCATCTGGCTCCATGGGAAAATCTGGGATCTAATTTTAACATATGTTTTTCCTTATGAATCTGGTCTAAAGTAGGAATCAGATGAAGACTGAAGAGAAGTGGAGAAACAGAAAGAACTTTAAAGGAGAAGGAAAATCCTTTTTACTTGGGGGGTGCACCTATCAGTAGAAAACTGCACCGACCCAGGGTTATTCCAAAGAGCATCACAGAGCAATAGTTTTCTTCTTTCTTCAAATTTCCTGGGTCAGATGCATGAAAAGTAGTCGGACTTTTCATGAAAATTCGGTGGGTTCGGGAGGGGGTCATCGGGGGTCGGTGTCCAAATCAGTGCGCCTCGTTAATTGCAGCCGAGGCTCGGCGGCCCAGTTCAGGACTGTCCATGGCCCCGTTCTGGGCTACGGCCTGTGGTTTGGGACCCCTGCCCTAAACATGTCACCAGCATGTTTAGCACTTAGCTGTGCCCACATGAAATATTGGTCATGCTCATTGGTTAGATTACATGCCCCTCTCTACCCACTTGAGTCACCAGCTCCTGGGCATGGAAGTTGAACCTATGCAATGACTCCACATGTGCTCAAAATATCTACATTTGCATATCTTACTATTTTATTTCGGTAACAAGCATAAAAGATTACCCCCATCTCAATCAAAATAACAGCTTTTCTGAGGAAATTCAGTTTGCTTTTTGATTAAACAATAGTTGAAAGACAAAAAAAAATGCAAATGAGTCAACTTCCTGTCTCTCCATGAGACAAATAAATTATATCCTTAGAAGACTGATGATAAACACCTTACTTGTTTTAGGTCTAAGGTCTAAGATGCTGTTTTTCTTGAAAGGCTGAGGAAGAGTGATTTGTACTGGAAATGATTTGCCAAAACCATAAATCAAATGTTTGATTTGAAAATAGTATTTATCGTGCCAAACAGGGTGGGGTTTTCTTCTGCTACAGTCAACTTAATACAAGTTTCATAATCCATAGCAAATTTTAATTACATTAAAGGGCACCAATGCCAACAAAAGTAAGTGACCGTAACAAGGGGTAGCATAAATTATTTCACCAAATGGACAGAGGTTGGCAGGCACAGGTTACCCACCCCAAGAAATGTGGTGGGTGTCCTAGGGTCTTGTATTTTCTTTATTAGGACACACACACAATATTATAAGACAGGGACATGTTTAATTTGTTTACATACTCCTACCCTTATCTTTAAGAGGTTGGTGGGCAGTGGGTACACTATAGAATCATTTAATTATTATTTTTCTAGTTTCCATGGTCAATCACATAAATTCCTATAGACAACCTGTAACGCAGGGGTCTTGAAGCTTTTTGACTCAGGCCCAACTCTAGCAAAAATGTGGTAAGGCCCTTGCTTAACTGAATGATCTTCTCTCTATAGTCCAATTCTAAATATCATTGAGATAGACCTAATGTTGTTATGGCAGACCATAGATGCTTTGTTTATTGGTGACATAAAACATGTATGGGCAGACCTGAAATCGAATGATATCTTCTGGGAGCACAGATCAGGTTGGAAAAGTGGTGTCTAAGCTGGTTGCCAGGAGTGGGGGACTTCCTACCTGGTGGTTGGAACAGGAGTTGCATTGTTATTGGAATCAGGATGAGGCCATGAATAGGTAAGCAGGGTTAGAGTTAGGTTGGGCTAGAATAAATAGCCTAATAGGCACTTATACAGGGCAAATGAATAGAATTAGATTAAATATGATGCAAAGGGTTTAAAGGCTAGGGAAGTTACTGCAGTAAGTATTTACTGAATAAGTTGACTTGATGACTAAAATGAATAAAAGTACAAGTATAGGCTCTGTCAAGAAAGCTACAACTTGCAGAAAGGATATCTCCCATAGACTCAATCTTATGCAAATGATCAACATTTTTAAAAATGATTTCCCTCTTCTCTGTAATTATAAAGCATTGCCTTGTGCTTGATCCAAACTATGATGCAATTCATCCTTCTTGAAGGCAAAACTTTCTTCTTGAAGAAATTCGAATGTCGAATGAAAATCGAATAGTTTTAGGCTATTTTCCGAGCGTTATTTGTACGATCGAACGGCATTTCTCGATTTTTTCATGAAATTGTCTGATTTCATGAAAAAATCGTGAAATTTAGTTCTATCAGTCAAAAAATTTGTACGCTTCAAACGATCGAGGCGTTCAATTGTATGAATGCTATTCGACCAGGTAATAGGAAAAAAAAGCCTATGGGGGGATTCCCATAGGCGTCTATTGCAATTTGGTAGGTTCAATCTGGCGAAGTAGGCAGTCGAATAAAATTTTAAAGTGGAAGTACTTCGATCATCGAATGGTCGAATGATCAAATATTCGATCATTCGATCTATTCGATCTATTTGATCCTATCGAACTTCGAATTCTTCACACAAATTTTGTAAATCTGCCCCTTACAATTGCATATGTACTTGACCCCTAGGAATTTTATTTAATTTCCCTACGACAGGGGAAGCCGCACGTCCTTCATTGACACTGAGGGATAATGCATACATTTGAAAACTAAAGGGATTTAAATCATACATATTCGTAATTAGAAATAATTAGTTACTCGCAAGTGCCTACAAGCCTGTTTTTCAGCCTAATTGTTTGGAAAATGGATTCATCACTTTTTTAATCATAAGACGTATTGTTATAGCTTGTTTTATAATTGGGCAAGTGAAGGGGAAGTTGAGTTAATTAACTTCCCTATAAAAATAATTTCCCACAGATTTAAATGTTGCATTCATATGTTATTAGAATTAAAGCAAGGTTTATGTCAGAATTTAGTTTCAGTATTATGGAGACTCTAGGGGTTATTCACAATCACAAGTGAAGTGTGTAAAATGCAATTTTCAGTGAAAAATCTCCTTTCTTTTTGCGCATAATACAGTGTTTTTTTCTCCAGAAATCTATCATACACATACTGTGTTGTGTCCACTACAATTGTGCCTGATGCTATTATCCTGCTGAAAAAGCCCAAATCCTGAAAGATAAAGACAGACATGTTTGGGGGTACACTGAGGCCCACTGGGATTTTTTCAGATATCTGGGTGGGTCAGTCCATCGCTGGCTACTGTTAGGCAAACAGTGATGTTATCTAGTGATGGGCGAATCTCCCCAGTTTCGCTTCGCTGAAAAATTTGCGAATTTCCAGAGAAATAAGCGAATTAGCGAAAAATTCGCGAAACGAGTCACGGCACGCTTTTGACGTGCGTCGCGTCGTTTTCGGCGTCAAAAACGACGCGCGACTCGTTTTTTTCGGCGAATTTTCAGCAGCTGAAATTTCACTGGCGTTTCGCAAATTTATTCGCCAGCAGCGAATCGCGGGAAATCGCCGCAAATTCGCCCATAACTAATGGTAGCACTAAAGCTGCCCAGTGTCAGATATGCAGTTGTGCAGCAATGGTCAGAAGAGGCATGATGGACACATTGACAACCATGGTTAATTGCAAAAGCATGTCTGGAAGCAATTACCATACTGAATTACATAAATATGCTATATTTAGCAGGTGCAGATTCCAGGATGGATAGGTAGGAAAAAACTTTACCCTAACTCACTCTTTGATGACCCTTCCAAACACAAACCCAATTCCAACTTCACCTATTCCATATGTAACCCAAACCCAACTGTGGCATCACTGAGGGAGAAGGGCCACCAAAGAGAAGCAAACTGCAGTAGAAAAATGCTGAGAGTCCAGTGTCAGGAGTAAGGTACACTGGACCTGCTACCTGCCCAAACCCAAGGAAGCAGATACCTCTGGTCACCTCAACCTACCCGAGCCTACTCATCACTAATGGACACATTGGCAACCATATGAAAGTGCAGGAGCACCTTAATGAATAGTGGGTTCATTCATAAATAATGCTTTCTGATATGGTTTGCAGTTGGCCTCCCTGCACAATTCTTCTGGATTCTGAATTTTAGGAATGATACAGTATGTCTAAGGCCATAAACCATTAAGTGAGCATAAAAACCCCCTTGGTATGTATGAGTTCCATATTGAATTCATTCATAAAAACAAGGAAATATTTTTACTCTAAGCACAGTATCCCTTAAACAAACTTTCTGTATGCAACATCAGACACCCTAACAATGGCATTTCCCTCACCCATACGGCAGGCACTAGAGAGCTGGAGTGATTGCTCGCTGCACATTTTTAATCAGCAGGCTTGGAGAGCTACTCATCAGAGTCTCAAATCTGCTGCTGCTCGGTGAATATGATTCCCTCAGAAATAGAAAGCTCTTGTCAAGCAGTTTGATTTAGAGTTCCAATCTAATTATGAAATTGAGATTTCTTTTTATTTCGTCTTGAAAGATTTAATATGTCTCCAACAAGCCCAATTTCAGGCACATACCCAGCATATTAGTTTTCAATGGAAACAACAAAACAACTAGAAATGCTCAAGGGCTTCTTTTTATTCAACTTGAAGATGGAAAAAAAAAAGCTGTGATATCAGCGGGCAAACCTAATAATGACTTTAAAAACTCATACTGTTTTTATCACATTGTGGGGGTTTATAGCAACAGCTTCTTGATATACTGTAGGTATGTCAAAAAATCTGGCCCTCTAGCTGTTGGGAATTATATCTTCCAGCATAATGGAAGTGAAAAGCAGAAATAGACAGCAAAATCCAATATATACTTCTTCAAAAACAATTTTGGAGTTATAACCCGATTTATTGCAACAAAGGCTGTTTTTAAGAATTTTATGTTGGATGGAGTTGTTTTTCTGCCTTTTTGTACCAAAGCTGATGGATATGGACTATTCTGAGATGTGCAGCCTGCTTTATACAGGGGTTTCTTAACTACTTGCCTTAAAGGAACAGTTCACTGTAAAAATAAAAACTGGGTAATTAGAATTTTTTTTAATATAGTTATCCAAAAATGTAATGTATAAAGGCTGGAGTGACTGAATGTCTAATAGAACAGAACACAACCTCAGCTCTCTAAATCTTAGGGGCACATTTACTAAGGGTCGAAGTGAAAATTCGAATAAAAAAAAACTAATTTCGAAGTAATTTTTGGATACTTTGACTATCAAATATCCCAAAATTCGAATTTTCGAAGTATAGTCTCTTTAAAAAAATTCGAATTCGACACTTTGCTCCCTTAAACCTACCAAATTGCTATTTTAGCCTATGGGGGACCTCCTGAAACCTTTAAGGAGTATTATTGAAATTCAAAGGATTTTTTACAAAATTGTTTGAATTGTTCAAATCGAACGATGCATTTAAACGATTTGAACAATTTTTATTCGATCGAAAACTGACCTATTCGATCCATTTTCGATCAAAAATACTCTTAATTTTTTTTTTAATTTTGAATCTTTTTTCATTCGAAATTCGACCCTTAGTAAATCTGCCCCTTGGGGTTTATTTGTTAAAGTCCAAATGCTCAAAACTTGAAGAAAAAAAAAGTTCTATAAAAGTACTATTTGTAGTGGAAAGAAAACCTAAAATTTTTAGAGATTTATTATACCCCAGGCCACAAAAAGTCAGAATCTGAAAATACTTAATCTTCAACCTGCTGAGGTCCTGTAGACGTCAGTGGCAGAGGTCTTATTTGCAGTTTTAAGATATTATGGTCTGCGCTGGGTTTCATATGATAATTTGAACATTTCATGATTTCCGTTGAGTTCCCGAAAAATTCTGACTTTTCAGGCGTCAAATCTGAAAAATTCGGATTTTTTGTGTGACAATCCAAAAAAGTTGAGGTTTTCGTGCAACAATCTGAAAAAGTCAAGTCTGGCGAATAAATTTGCCCATCACTAAAAACGACCCCTTGGCATTGCCAAAAAAAATTTGAAAATGTGGAAAAAGTTAAAAAAATTTTACAGAAATACATTGGAGTTAGAGGGGATTTTTTTTCTGCTTTTTCCAGTTTAAAAAAGGTAATTTTTTCTGTCAAGCAAAATGCATGTAGAAATTCTACTGTCATTGGTGTTTTTTTTTCAGAAATATAATTTTTTACCCATGAAAAAACATACATGGAGATATTTTAGTAATTCCATTGGCTTTTTTTCCCCCACTCAAAAAATCCCCAATTGTTTTTGCCAAAATATGGCAACATTCACAAGGGAATGTAAAAAATATTCGCGGCTGGCATAAATTGGCGCAAATTTCAAAGCAAACTGTACCAGGCAAAAACATTTGCTCATTTGTATGAATTGATTTTTTAGGTATGGGACCGGTTATCCAGAATGCTCGGTACCTGGGTTTCCCGGATAATGGATCTTTCCATAATTTAGAACTTAAACTATACCTTAAGTCTACTTGTAAAGTATTGAAACATTAAATAAACCAAATAGACTGGTTTTGCTTCCAATGAAGATTCATTATATGTTTTAAAAGTCTTTGGGAGACAGCTTTTATGTAATTTTGAAACTTTCTGTATAACGGGTTTCCGGATAATGGATCCCATGCCTGTACAAGTCTGGTGATTTCATGAAGTGCCTGCCTCAAATCATATTCAACCTATTTAGAATGTGTTAAAATTGGGGAAATGGTTGACATGAAAATATGGCAATAAAATGATTTCATTCTGAGATGATTCAACCTATTTTGAAGAATTTTGTTTCCGTTTCCAAAATTATGAAAAAAATACTTTGACCAAAGTATTGCTGAAATGTGTTCTTGAGAAAATCCCCTAAGGGAGTATGAAGTAAAATGAACAATCAACAGCATTGTACTGCCGGGCAATAATTATTTCAGTAACATTTAACTGCTTTGACTGAAGTTCTGTCACTGAATAGGAATCAGTTTAAGCACAACAACACCTTTTTTGGCAATGTCAGCATTTTGAGGCAGTTTCAGCTTAAATTGAAAGGAATCAAGGCAGAACCAATGCTACACTGGCTCTTTATAGATTGGGCCCTTAAAATCAGGGTATCCAATCTGCTTTGCTACAAATTTTAGGGGGTTATTTACTAAACCTCAATTTTTTCTGATCGGGCTTTTTGGGGAAAAACTAAAATATTTGGTAGGAAAAAAACCTTGAATTTTTCAAGATTAAACACAGATGCTGCAAAAAGACTAAATCCAAAAACCCAGCATCTCAAACCTGTCGAGGTCATATATCAGTCAATGGCAGATGTCCCTATACCAATTTAAAGATACCGTGGTCTGAACTAGGTTTAGCTCATTAATCCTAAACATTCGGCGGTTTTGGGCGATTCGGGAGTAAAGTCCAAAAAATTCATACAAATCCAGTTTTTGCTTGATTGTGACACATTTTCACTGTAAAATAGTATGACTGGCACCTGCCCCGGACCTGCCCACTCCCGACTTCCCCCTTCCTCGCGCATTTATAAAACCGGAAACCGGAAAGAGCAGGCAGAAGAGCTGAACCCAGGTCAGTCCATGACCCGCAAATGGGGGGGAGCGAGGTTGGTCTGAACCCGAACGACCCTTGGGTAAACCAGGGAGTCCCATGGATATTTGGCCGGCCTGCACATTATTACTGTGTAAGCTGGAGGTCATGGGTTGGATTATATATATATATATATGTTTTACCTTCCTCCAATATTCAGGGCCTCTTCAACTTCAGTCTTAGAGGCCCACACAATCTGAGCGTCATCAGCATCATTGAGTTTTCTGAGAGATAAGCAAAGGGCAGGGCTTTATATCTTTCAATGACCCCTTCCAAAGGCTTGTTTCTCCTTGATTCATTAACATGTGTATATGGAGCACAGATCACAAATATAAGTCCATGTGCGAAGAGCTCCACAGTTCTATTAAAAAATGTTTTTAATGCTTTAATCATTCTTATTCAAATGGTTTATTTATTATTTCCAAAAAGCCGAGTATATTCCATAATGATACACAGATGGCATTCAGCCTTGTTGCTCGGTCTGGTGTCGACTAACACAGCTAGATCCTTATCAGTCCCAGATAACTCCTACAGTTTTGACATTTAACACATACATTTATTTGCTGTACAATGCATTGGCATTTAGCCTAATTTGTTTCCATGTGCTATTTACGTGACAATATGACCAAATCTCACTTACAAAAATTAATCTCAATTGATATTAAGTTATGCATTTGTATAATATGATATATATACTGTATATATATATATGTACTATATATATATAAAGGTCCAGAGAAAGCACTCACGGCAAGTCCATAGATTGTATAGCAAAAAGGATTTATTCACACATGGTGTATCAACGCGTTTCGGCCCACATGGGGCCGTCGTCAGGATCCTGACGACGGCCCCATGTGGGCCGAAATGCGTTGATACACCATGTGTGAATAAATCCTTTTTGCTATACAATCTATGGACTTGCCGTGAGTGCTTTCTCTGGACCTTTATTGATTATTTTGGTTAGCACCCGGCGAAAAATTATTTTAAGGGTGAGTGCCATTGTAGCTATTTCTTACTACATATATATATATATATATATATATATATATAGTACATATCTTCATTTTCAGAATATTGGAGATGGTCCTGCCAGCTACCGTTATTACCCCATACAGGGCCTGGAATGTATCACAAAAGCTCTTTGAATCCCCTTCTCCATAGCTAGATTTGAGGCAGATTTATCAAGGGTTGAAGTGAAAATTGAATTTCAAGTTATTTTTGTGTACTAGGGAATAATCCAAATTCGATTCAAATCTGTATATATATGGAGTCAATTGGTGGACTTTGAAAACTTTGAATTTAATGCGCTAAAAGTTTGAATCGATCGAATATTCTTTTTGAATTCAGATTCAAAATTTTTGCACTTAGAAATTTGAGCCTTGCTAAATCTGCCCCTAAGTCTATTTACTTAGGGTAATTCATGTCTACTCCAATTAAGAGACCATCATTATTGGACACAAATTTGAAATGCATCACTATTGCAGACGTGGCAAAAATTTGATCTTCTTATAGCAATCCTCCTGTGCTCCTGTCGACACACCAACTGTTCAGCAACATAAAAATAAAATTGGAGGAAGCAGAGGGGCAGAAGTATGCTGAAAAATTTATTTAATTAGTAATACACCAGCACTACTTGAATTGAATTATCAAATAAAATTCGAATTTCGAAGTAATTTTGAGCTACTCACACTATCGAATAGCCCAAAATTCAATTTGAATTGAAAAAATTCAAAAATTCGAAGTACTGTCAAGTGTGCCAACTTGACAAAGGACATGCTGGCCCGAAACATGTAGTATTGTCGGTGATTTACTAACTAAATTAATTTTGCAGCATAGTTCTGCCCCTCTGCTTCCTCCATTTTTATTTTTGTGACTTCATTATCTGGCCAAAAAGGGCATAAAATAATTAGGCGACTTGTTGGGCATCGCTACCTTTCCTGCCTACTCAGTGCTGTCCCAGAACAATCAAGGTCAACACATATCCTTCTTTAGATTTATTTGGCCTTTTTCCAGCAAGATTCAGATTTGGCTGAATCCTGGTGCCTTGTCGCAAAACAAAAAAGTTAAAAAAAAAATTGTAACCACAAGTGCAGCACACCTTTTTTACCTTTCAATAGGTGTTTGGACAAATCTTTTATGTAGGATTTGGAGTTTGGCCAAATCCCAAAATAGTGGATTCAGTGCATCCCTAACAATAGCCATACCTCCTAACATTTTACATTTTTTGAGGTCATGCTTCTCATCCACAGTTATACCCAATTACACCTAGCTTTATCTTCTGTAAACCATATATACTTTTTTTACACAAATATGGAGCTGTCGAGTTTATATTAGTATTGTATGTAATAATGCTATAGCTAGGTTTCAGTCTGCCACTCAGGTCAACAGAAAACCGGCATTAGCCCAGTTGGTGCCATGAAAGTTGCAGCTAGAAGAAAGTCTAGTAACCTAGACACCAAAAAAACTTCATCCAATTTACTAGATAAAAAAAACATTTTTTTGGCACTAAATCATCTACTTGCATACATTGTCATGGTTTTCACATAATACTGAACTGAACCTCAAAATGGTAATATTTAATATATTTAATATAGTAGAAAATGCTGGTGGAATTATGGAGGAAAACAGACAGAATTCGGGAATTTTTTCGGTGAAGCGAAACTGGGTAGATTCGCCCATCACTAGACTCTACCCTAAGGTATTAATATTACATTGTCGATTTGCAGCATGATTATTTTAGGATATATTTTCTGACAGAGACATTTCTATAAATATTAGATCTCTATATGGTGGAAATACATTTTTTTTTTTACAAAGCCCACAAACGAATGAAGGGTTACTTTGAATCTCTTTATTATTTTCCTTAAGCCAAACAAGGAAAGAAAATGTTTCATGTTGCCGGTTACAGAAAAAAATGACACATAACCCCTATCCTTAGCTTGCTCGCTTCCGATGAAAGGCTTTAAATCAAAAGCAGTGTTTCCTTTTATCTTCTAAAGAGAGGTGCTGCCTGCCACCTCTATGGCTATCTCGTTTTAAAATTTCAAGAGGGAATAAAAATGAGTAAAAAAAAAAAAAAAAAAAAAATATATATATATATATATATATATATATATATATATATAAAAGAAGAGGCAAGGCAAATTGGAAGAGATGATCTTAGTAAAGCAGATAACAATGGAAATTTTATATAAATAGTTTCCTAGTCGTATCTCTGGTACATCAAACTGGAAATTCAAGTGTTTGTCAGGTGTTAATTTTTTTTCCCTCTCTCCCTATGGTTTGCAATATATTTACCTCGATTTTTTACTTTCTTCCCATGCTCACCCACCAAATATTCAGATCCCCTCACTAGGTTTTCTTGAAGGCTCTGGGAGGATAGACAATTATGAAAATTATTATGAATGTTCAAAATATTATCGCATTTTAATATTGTAGACTTCAAGGATTCTATTCTGATGTATATTATGAAAAATAGAAAATATTTAGAAAAAAATATTGTGAAATCGTGTTTCACACAAAAACTCGAATAATTTGAGAGGTTAAAGTTTTTTATCCGAAAACTCGAGAATCCTGGTTTTTCTTTCCATTCGAGTTTTTTCACAAATCAGAAAACATTCAAGTTGTGAGTTTATTCAAGATATAAGGTGATATGAGGTGTATCTTTGACGTTTAAGCTATTTTATAATTCAAGTCTATTTTTTAAAAATAAAAGGAACTATATGATTTTTGATCAAGTTGGGTAAACGTGATTCTGATTCAAGACTTTTTGTAAAGATAAGGATAAATAAAGATAAAATAAAAATAAAACATGTTTTCAAATTGAATTGAATTAATAAATCAGCCTTCGAGTCCTTATTGGTGGGCCTGTATGAATATGAATTGAGGAATTTCATGGTAGATCTGTAGAGCAAGTAGAGGGGAAAACTATTGGGCGCAGGTTTCATTACTAAGGCTATTAGAGTTAAGCTAAGTTTGCATAATTCTGCGCCTACTCAGGATTGACTTCATCTATCATTGATCCCTTCTAATGCATTCAGCATTTCATTGCTACTTTTTAGCTAAAGTGTAAGGTTATCTGACCCATGCACATTCTGCATGCTTTAAAGTTTTTACCCTCATTTATAGCACTTGATTGGGTTGAACTTCACATTTTATTTTTCCTGTGGCTTATTTGGAATATTTCATGAGATTTAGCACAAAAAATTAAGGAATGCCCTCTTATGCCTGTTATGTATAAATTTTTTAACAGTTATAATATGCCCTTATAGAAAAGCAGCACCATAATTCTCTAGTGTCGGGAATAGTGAACAAGCATTTTAATATTCAATCAGAATCTAAATGGACTTTGTTATGACATTTTTCTAAGTCTTTAAAAAAGAATAAATCCATGTTAACTGGCATACTGATTTGCCCCTGTGGCATTTGGTAAATCTGTTTCTCATTTTCAGAGGGAAGCAATAAAATGAAGCTGGAGGAGAAGCAGATGGGACTTGTTTGAAAAATTAGCTTTTATCAACAGAAATAATATATGTTGTACAGATTTCTCTAACCCTGGGTGGTTTGTTTTAATACAGATTCAAACAGACGAAGAGTTTTGCATTAAGTCTGTGGTGTTAAAACATGATAGATATTAGCTGGGTTTTAAGAAGATTGTCAATATTTTGATATAATGCTCTTCACACCATATAGGATCCAACAACACCAGCATTAGATCGAGCATGACATGATTGTTTCAGAATTAGTCAACTTTTGGCTTTACAACAAATGTTTTTGAACTATAAATCCCAGTTTGGTATTGTAGGTCGGAAAAAACTGCCTATTTGCATATGTTTCTATGGTACCTTGCTCCTGTTGTACTGGGTGCCTCAATCCTCTATCTCATTCTTCCTCATAAATTTATTATTTTCTGCTCATTAGTCAAGAGGAATGTGGCTTGACAGACCACTTCACAGAACCTATGGGTGAATCAGTAAGGAGAAACCTTACACACCAGTGGCTTCTAATTAAAGGGAGGGGGCAAGGTCCCAGTATTGTGGTTTATCAAGTCCTAGGTTAAATCAGTGGTGACATCTCCTATAGTAGTTGCTTGTAGCCTTGGGTAAGTCAATCTCTCTGCCACACAGAAAACAGACATATACTGTAATCACTACCAGAATTCTCCTAACATGAGCTATAGGTACATAGAGGTATATTTATTAAAAACATTTAGGTTTTACTCATTTCAAAACCAGTAATGAGCTCTTATTTATTAAAAATTTTAAAAAAAGTGCACAAAAGAGCATTAAAATAACACTCTGCTATTCATTTTTAATGAATATGAGAATTTTCAATTTGGTATTGAAAAATCAAATTGACAAATAACCTGAATTTTTAAAGTACAACTTTCTTTGCCTTTTACGTGAGCTCACCAGCTTTTAGATGCTCATAAATTCTTAAATTGCCATAAAAACTTAAATTCTACTTTTGATAAATCTGCCCTATAATGGAAACACCACTTGAGCTGAAACAAACCACAAAAATTTACATGGTTAATACAAAAGTCAAATTTAATTTGCCCGCAGAAAGGTCATTTGGCGCTGTCATACTTTATGAAAATATTGTGCCCACATTGATACACTGGGTTGAAAATGTTTCAACTCCCAACCAACCCGAACATACAGTACATGTTCCCAAAAACCCACAGGAACTGTGGGTCAGGTGGGTTCTGGGTCAACTTCAACTGTTGCGGTCATGGGCAGCTGGGGTTGAGTTCTTCTTTTTGCTCTCCCTACAACCTGCCCCAACTCCTTTCATGATGTGACAGATGGGTAGGTTGGACGCAGGTCATTGAATAGAGTTTTTCAGTGCTGGGTCTGGTAAGGTTCGGGTTGGGAGGGCTTAGGTTAGGGTTGGGTGTGGTTCATTTTTTGTCAACCCACACATCACTAATATCTGTCCCCAACCTGAACCCTGCCATAACCAAGAAATAGTATCAACCTGTGGGGAAGGTATGAGTTTCTAAAAGAAAGTATCCAGCAAGTCATAGGGAACAGAGCTGTATTGTGATAAGACTGTAGGAAGCCTAGACTAGGCCAAATTAGGAACCTGCAACCCTGGTTCCTCAGGTTTCAGGAGGCCTGTACATCACTACTCTATAACAAAGCTCCACTCTTTAGAATCTCATAATTTACTATCAGTTTGAGACATTCAACAATTAATATAAAGACTTGAAACTCTGAATTTGCATATCCATCTACACATGAGCACCCATGCTCTCTCACGTGTGAAAGCCACGCAGGAACTTCATGTATTGACAATTCATTATTTTCACAGCAACATGCAAATAACTGGAAAAGTCCATGAAATCTCATATTAAAAACCCACTTATTTCTAACGTTTCAACATTTTATGACCTTCCGGCAAACAACCGGAGTGACAAGTTTTGCCATTAAACTGATGCATATGGAAATGAAGCCATCAATTGTGGCTAAGTTAATTTTTGTTTCAAGCTGACATGTAAAACTGTGCAGTAAAACATGAAAGTGTGTTATTTTCCTATACTTCATGGAACGGCTATTAATAAATAATCTCTGCTCGCCGTGCTATTTCAGAATAAAGTAAAGATGCCATTTAGGGCTTGATTGCCATATTAATAATTCTCTGTCATAAAGTGAGTGGGTAAATTATTTAGGAGACGTTTGAAAGGTTAAGTAAATGCCTATGCACATTGAAACTAGCTTTATGTGATGGAGATTAACTTTATAACTTAATAACCATAAGAAAATGCATGCTTAGGTAAGTGCACAATAACAAACAAGCCCCCCCCCATATTAATGAAAGAAAAATTCCCACAATGGCTTACATTCTTCTTCAAAGGTATGGTTATACTCTGGAACAGGTAGATAATTGCGGCACTTGGCATTGTAAAAGATAACTTCTTGCCTGGACCAGAACAAAGGTCCACCTGACCAGGAATAGTAGTAGTGAGGTAAGACTCACTAGCTTTTGTGATGATGGCAATCAGACAATGGACTGGTCCTATCTGACCATGATAATACAGTATTCTCAGCAAGCAAAATCCCTTTCATTGACACATTCCATGTTTTAATTTCGATTGTATTAATGGTGGAATTTGAATAGTATTTTCACAACAAATAATGGACATAAAAACTTAATTTCATTCATGGGGTATTAAATTAGCTTTTATTTAGAGACATAATAAGCTAAAATCCTTGGACATATACGTGTAAGCTTACTGCTTTCTATGATGGGTCCGGGTGCTCATGCCCCAGACCTTCAGCATAGGTGAATAATTCTGAGGAAATTGTAATTGCAGACAGGCACCAATCTGGAACACTAAAGAATAGAATTCTGAAGCCCAAAGTTTAAATAATACAAAAAATGTTATTTAGTTTTTATGTGTAAAAACTAAAGCCTAGCGCATTTCGTGTCACCAAGAGACACTTAATCATAACCTTTGATTAAGTGTCTCTTGGTGACAGTAAACGTGCAAGGCATTTGTTTTTTTACATAATGTAAACTAAAATCAACTTTTTCTTAATTTTGGGCTCCAGAATTCTACTCTTTGGTGTTCCAGATTGGTGCCTGCCTGCAATTACAATTTCCTATCATTTAGGTCTTAAAAGGTCCTGCAGAAGTTAGCCGTTCCCAGCTCCCCATTCAAATGTTAGGCTTCTATGATTAAGGGAGTAACAGAGAAAAACATTGGTTCTTCTGCCTGTTTTTAAATGTGGAGCCAATAAAGACCAACAGTTTGGAATTTGTGTTGCTTTCCATTTCTTTGGAGTATTATTTAGTTTTCAACCCCAAACTATACCCTCTCTTTCTGTTACAGATAGAGCAAACCTTTTTTTTTTGTGCATCACTCAGACCACCATGGCTCAACATGTCTTTCATTGAATTAAGTAAAGGCCTGATAATGATCTACTGAAGTGGAGACACCAGATGGTCATCAGAACCAAATGTCTATATAATGTTTGCTTAAGCTGTATCTGACTGAATCTTCTTAAGATATTGAATGGGCCTAATAGTAAACACATTGAATTGGAACTGTCCTTATTGAATCAATATTGACTAAAGAATACAAATATGAAGTCTATTATGTAATAGACAAGAAAAAGGATTCAGGGATTTTTTGACCCTTGCAAACCTTCATAATGCCTGGAAGGTTCTACTAAACATCTGAGTATAAATGTATCAACTAAGGGCAGC
This sequence comes from Xenopus borealis, assembly GCA_024363595.1. Lineage (NCBI taxonomy): Eukaryota > Metazoa > Chordata > Amphibia > Anura > Pipidae > Xenopus > Xenopus borealis. Next base: position 10,019,340 of record CM044437.1, on the reverse strand, counting down.
ATTAATTATGACTTAGTGCTCAAAACATTTCTACAAACCATTTGAAAATGCCAGAACAATCACTTACCCAGTAAAGAGATGGGTTTAGGGCAGATAAAGTGGTGCATCTAGGTGTATTTAGTTATGGTTGGGGCAGAAGAAGATTTTTTTATTTTCACATGGAATGTAACAGGAAGTGACCTGCCAGGCTAAACTAAAACACACACACTTGGACCATCTTGACTTGGTTTATAAGCTTGAGACCTTGAATTTAAGTTCCACCTGTTACAGCTCCTTCTGTGACAACAAACTTTGTTTTGTCTACCCCATGTGCACCTAACCTTAGATAGAATACACATGAACATTGCATTACTCTTTTCTTTACCAATTGTTTAGTACATGGTACATTGTCTCTCTACCATACTTTGCTACTTGCACCCTTCTGTAACATTTCTTTATATGCATTTCTTTATATGTAAGGGCTATTGCTGCTCATGACGTTATATTAAAATAATAATGCCATGCAAAGATGCCCTTGAGCACATCAATGAGGCATAGAAATGACATGTGATAGGATTTCAAAGTGACGTTTTAACAGGAATTTTGCATTGCAGAAAGATATTTTGCCTCCTGGAATATATACATAGACTGAAAAGTATTAAGGAATGCTTGTATGAAGTACAACAAGCCTTTTCTCTAATATCCACATTTCTGCACTGATCATTAAACTGCCCTGTTGTTCTACACAATGGCAGATTGGAAGGTGTTCTGCAGTCGTCTTGCTCAATTTGCCTTTTAATTTCAATTACTGTTATTTTGTAATTTCATATAAATCATGCTCTGCCTGCCAAGCACACTGTAATAACAATGTTAGTCACACAGCTTAAGTTTAGGAGCAGCACTTTGTTAACTTGGAGGAAAAGGAGTCATTGTATTTGCGGGCTGCTCTAGGACGATAATGAAATTGTAAGCAGAGTAGTAAGTAACCATGTCTTTGGAACCAAGGCTTGGCAGTAACATGTATTTGTTTTGTTTCTACAGAGCAAGCATTGTACAGAAAAAAATTATCTACTTTCAGGATGAGGGATCTCTTACCAAGAGGATGTGTGAGCAAGGTGAGTTTGCCAAGCTTCTGATAACTATGCTGGAGGTTGTGCTCTATGTCATTGATGCTAGTGCTGACATCTGTAGAATGAGCCACACTAGTAGATTCATTGGTTTACTTTTAAGGCATGGCATGGAAAGATCAGAAATGGAATGGGCTAAAGAATTTTTGTTGGCATCTCAAGTTCTATCTAGTCTGTTCGATTTACAGTACTTCTAACTTCTTCAGTTCATAGCTGTATTTCCCCTCTCAAGCAAGTAGCTTGACTGCATTAGGGCAGACAAAAAAGAAAAGGTTTTTGGCTAACGAAGTAGATGTAAGGTCCATATGCATTCATGAGGAAATCACAAGCATAAAGATCTCCACTAAGGCTACTATCTATTTATTAAAAAGATACCTTAGAAATATTATTTCAAATAGAAGGTTATAGTGAAAAAGAAGAAAAGAAAAAAAAATAGTTGTGTTGTAAATAGTGATGGTCGAAACGGGCGCCGATTCGCGAAACGAGTCGCGCGTCAAAAACGCGCGTTGCGTCGTTTTCGGCGCGCGTCGCGTCAAAAACGACGCGCGACTCGTTTTTGCGCGGCAAAATTTTTTTCCCGAATTTTTTTGGCAGTTTCGCAAATTTATTCGCCAGCAGCGAATCGCGGGAATTCGCCGCGAATTCGCCCCTGGCGAATAAATTCACCCATCACTAGTTGTAAAGCAAGGACCAGTATTAATGCTAGGCAGAAGAGGCATGTGCCGTTGGTGGTATTAGGAAGTGAGTGGCAGCCCTAAAGATCAATTGGTGAAAGTATCAGTGGTTTGGCATGTAAAACGGTTAGCAGGTCATCATGTAGCATTCGCCTGGACATTAGCACTACTAGGCCTAACCAGCTATGTGTAGAGATAGTTAAGATGATTAATATAAGGTGTCTGATAATTCTTGGGGATGCTTCAGTCATAATCTTTAGTAGATGAATGGTCTGATGGTGGGAACCCTATCTTGTGGGTCCTGAGACACTTTTGCCCATTTATTAAAATAGATCTTCACCTTATCAATGCATTTTCCTCTAAGACTCACTAGTAAACAGATAAACATGAGCTAACTGGTGACAATGTACACAAGTTGTATCACGTAACATGATTAGGTGTCTCATTCTGATTATAAACTCAAAAGTACATGAAATGCTAGTGACTACCATACAAACCATGGTAAAATCTCACTCAATGTTTGTATTTCTAAACATCATTAATAACAAGCAGAAACAATCATGTCTCCCTTTACTTGATCATATCTTCAGCACTGATTACTTCTTGAGTTCTATCCAATATTAATGTAGTGTTAGTTGTTAACACTTATGAGCTGTTAGAACTTTTCTAAGTAAGTGTATAGTAAGTAATTCACTCCTTCAATATATTTCAGACTTGACACTGGAAGATGGAAATGAGAAGAAAATCCCGGATTGTTGTGCCTGTGGAACAGCTAAATACAGGTTAACCTTTTATGGAAACTGGTCAGAGAAGTTCCATCCAAAGGACTATCCCAGTGAGTATTTTTACACCACAAGAAATGCTTTTATTGATGATGTTTACAGTGGTAGATTGAGTTGTTGGTGGGGATCTTTCTTAGTAAACTAGAGATGTCTACCAACTGTCTTAGTACTGATATACCCTGCACAGTTACAGTATAATGCACCAACTTTTGAGGCAGTGAAATGATATGGGGTAGATTTATGAAATGTAGAATAGGATTTCCTATTAGGCATTACATTAAGTATGCTTTCTTCCACCATCCACCAATACCTGCAAACCCATTTATTGTGTACGGATCAGTTAGCAGTTAGGTTGGGTTTTATACTAAATTTCATTTTGAATCATGGCTAATTACAATTAAAACTGCAGATTAAAAACTAGTTTTTTTCCAGAAGGATTACAAAAGGGATTTCCAGTTTCCAACAGTTATAATGTTAGATAATAACCTTAAGCAGAGGAGAGTTTGGGAAGAAATACATTATTTTTGGAGCCAAAACCAACATCATTAAAGCTTGGGAAAGCATTGCCTTTGTTTATCTTGCTATCTCAAACAAATCATCAGTTCTGTTTACGACCCATTGGGTTTGTGTGCTTTGGCTTTCAAGTTACATAGAACCTTCTCTTACAGGAGGCCAAAAAATAATATATACAACCTATACCGTTTAAATGGCAGAGATTTCAGCAGTAATATAGGACATAAATGTTTAGTATGTCATAAATGTAAGCACTACAGTAATTTCCACAGTAATTGGAGGCAGTTAAAGGGTAAGTATCACTCTTTTATGGAAGTGTTGTACTTTGATCTTTCATTTAACATGAACATGTTTGCATTAAAAAACCTTTTTAATTTAAAGTACAATCAAGCTAGAAGGTAATGTCCATTCAATAAACAGCAAATGTAGGTCTCTCGTAACCGCTTTCTGCTGCCGTGGACCCTTTCGGGTATAATTAATAGATTCAGAAACCAATAGATGCGATTGATGTATGGTTAATGTAGGTTATGAAAGTGTGGGTTACATTAAGTTGAGCTGATTTAATGAGCTAATCTGTCCTGTTTTGTCTTGCAAAACTCCTAAAAATCTGGCGAAACGGTGAAAAATTGGTGAAACATATTGAAGTCAATGGGCGTTCGAAAACCCTTTACCTACTGTATGACAATCTTTACATGCGCAACAATTTGTTGTCACTCTAAATGCAGTAAAGTCAATGGGCGTTTTTTCTCATGGCGACTTTTTTGTCTCAGTGACAATTTTATCTTGGCAACTTTTTTGTCTTGGCGACTTCTTTGTGCAAATGTATTAAAGTCAACAGGTGTCAAAAAATTTTTACTGTGGCAAATTTTTGTAAATTTTGCAGGTGGCCAAGTACAGAATTTCACCGCCAATCCATGCTTGGTGCATAAATTTACTGTGCTTTTAGTTTTGGCTGCACGTGCCACCTAGTGGCAGAATAAATAATTTATTAAAGGGGGTTGTTAACTTTTAGTAGGATGTAGAGGTTGATATTCTGACACAATTTGCAATTGGCTTTCATTTTTATTATTTGGGTGTTGAGTTATTTCGGTGTTTATTCAGCAGCTCTCTAGTTTGCAATTTCCCTACTTTGGTTGCTAGGATCAGAATTACGCTAGTAACCATGCATTGATTTGAATAAGAGACTGGAATATGAATAGGAGAGGCTCTGAAAAGAAAGATGAGTAATAAAAAGTAGCAATAACAATACATTTGTAGCCTTAGCAGCATTCATTTTTAGATGGGGTCAGTGATTTCAAAGATGCAAACACTAAAAAAACTATAAAAACTATATAATGAAGATCAGTTGAAAAGTTGCTTAGAATTGGCCATTCTATAACACAATAAACATTAATTAAAAGGGAACCTCCACTTTAATAAATGTTCCACTGAATTAAATTATGGTTTAGATAAAAAATTTATAAATTAGAGATGCATAAAATCCAAGTGCCTTCCAGAACTGAACCCTTAAACTCACTTGGTTTTAGGACGTGTAGCAGATTTTTTTTTGACCCTGAATTGCTCTAACTTTTTCCTGCTTTTTCTAATGCATGGGATCAATAAGGGCCCCATTTATTCAAATCCAAGATGACGTATTTGCTGCAATTTGAAAAAATTTTGACGCATATGTTTGAGGTTCTTTAGATTTTATTTATTTTTTTAAATTTAAATGAAGAACTTTGGCACCTTAAATCTGTGAGTCTTCAGCGATTAAGTTAATTATTAGTTTTTACGAAGGACTTTTAAGATAATTGAGACTTTATAACCTGATTGAAAATGAATTGAACAATGGAATTAACATTTGCCAATTATTTTTATTTTCTGTTGATTTGCCGCAATCATGGTTAACCCTTCCATGTTTAATCTTAAATGCGCTTGCAATTGCAGGAAAAGTAATGACAGAAAAAAAAGGCAACAACAATTGATTTTTATCTGATGTTCATGGTTCTAAAAAATAAAATATTTCTGAAGTCTCTCATGTGCCATGTTTTCAGCTGGGCAGGCAAAAAAACTTATAAAACAGGCCTATTGGCTTGATATAGGAGGATACTGGTCTAGACCAATGTTTCTGCATGACCCAGTCTGTCCAAGGATGAGTCCAATCTCTAGTAAGGACCGCCTTCACTTGCTCTCTTCCAGATAGGGCCATGTCTGATAAATTGTGCACCAGACATATGCACTGATGAATACATTCAAATTGTGCACTAATGGGTGCAATTTGTGGTTCTGAAAGAAGGGGCAGCACATGGGCACATGCTTACAGTTCAGTTGACTCAATAATGAAGACCTTTAGGCACAACAAGCAAAGGGAACCCCTTATTTAATCAAGGATCAAGGGCACCTTGACCTATACTGCTTCCAGCTAGGAAAGATGTTGTGTAAATATGTTTGTTTGCATTGGAAACGGTGTTCCCTTGACCAGTTTTGTACTGACTCTCTACCAGTTCCAAACTTTTCAAGTTTCGCACTGATTATCAGTCTGAGGCCTCGAGTGCACTTTGTTCTCCGTGTCTGTTTCGTTGTGCCGTTGCAACATATGTTCTGTGAAATGTAATTCTACTGTGAAAAGAGAACAATGCAGAGCCAGATCCAGTTGGCAAATGTACATATCATTGTTCATTAGCATTAGTAACGTTATTCAACACAATGGCATTAAGCAGCTCTCTGCCGAAGGCCTGGAGAGCCTGGGACACACAATTAATTATGGAACAATATGCTTTGTGGGGTGGTGGGATGTTTGTGGGTGATAATTATCTCGACTGGCATTTCTTTTTAATTGACTCAAATGTGCTCGTTTCCAAAGGAGGCAAAGGGCAAAGACCAAATAACAGGGGCAAATCATTGTAATCTGCCCCCACCACCAATATTTTTGTTTGCCACTCTTTTCCCCTGGAGTGGAGCCCAAAGAGTTGAACCTGTTTCTGTATGCCACTTTGGTGGCACAAAGGAAGGACACAGGTATCTTTCGTGCCCCTCCCTTGAGCATTATTCAAGAACTAGTGGGGTACAAGGCATTCCAGCTTTCTGTATGTAACACATGTGTGCAAAGTACACAGCTTCTGTGGATATTCTGGCCAAGGAGCGTTGACACCGAAAGAAAGGTGGCAATCTACACCTCAAGTCAAATTCATGTGAATCATGCTATGATGATTCCTGTGACTCCCTTTTCTCAAAAAATTGCCTCTGTTGGCTTCCCCTAGTTCCAGCCCAGCCCCTGTGGATATGAAAACACAAGAAAGTTTGCACAGAATGGGGTTCCATTTTGCACCCCTTTATTGTCCCACCACTTGTGCAATACCCATAGCCAATTTAAGTCAGTTGTTTAGGTATATAAAGTATTGCCATATGGTCTCTAGTTTGAAATTCAGATCAATTAACCTATAGGCTATATTCATATACAGGTGCAGTGGGCATAGGGAGCCCCATAGAGTTTCTGGTGCAAAGTGCAAGACTCCCTGTTACAATGGGTGCATAAAATCTGGGCATTACAAAACATAGACCAAAGCATTTTCTGTATGGGTTTTAAATCTTCTCACCACCATTCTTTGTACTGTAAGTATCCATAACTGCTGGCCAACTTTGATATATTGACTTATAACTGTTTTATAAGATTAGCAAGTAATTAATACATGTGACTCTCTCGGCAGCCCTGGCTTCTTCTTCTAAAGGACTATTTACTCGCCAGTGTCAGTTACTAATGACAAGAAAGGAAACTTAATCTTTTTATATTTGTCTTAAATTGTATTATCACCCAACGGCTCTAGAAATATTTTCCATTTTTATCTAATGAACTTTGATTACAGGCCATCATTTATCTGTTCAATCACCAGCGAAGCTGGAAGTTAGATAGAGATGAAGTTGGTTCTTCTGGGGAAGCAGATGTAAAAATGACTCTTATTATTATTATGCCAGAAGGGGACATTATTGAAGTCACAGATGGTGGTTAATGTAATGAAATACATATCTAGAGGGTTGGTTTGGGTGGGTTTGCTGTTGATATTTGTGGTATAAGGAGAGCCAACCTGTAAATATAGATATTGACTTGCCTTACTATGACTTATTGCCACTTTAGCTACAGTTTATTTCAGTTGAAAGATGAACACTCAATGTCCAACTGCACCAAGCAGACTAAATCTCTTTCTAATTGTACTTCAAACTAGACTTTCAAGAGTTTGTAGGAAAGCTAATAGGCTAATAGGCCTTAATTTCTTCCTACGTGACCTTTATGTTGGGTCCCCTAATCCTGAACCATCCTGGGAGCATTTCTGCCATGTAATACTTCCTATATATCAATTAGACACTATGATTAGATATCATTTTGAGTTGAAAGCTTACCAGCTTATGAAAGCATAGCATGAATTGCCAACAGTGATGTAAAGTCCTCTTTTACAAACATTTATTTGTAAAAGTGTATTATCTTTCTCACCAGGACGAGCCAACCACTGGTCAGCAATCATTGGTGGGTCCCATTCAAGTGAATATGTTCTCTGGGAGTATGGAGGACATGCCAGTGAAGGGGTCAAACAAGTAGCTGAGTTGGGTTCTCCAGTCAAAATGGAAGAAGAAATTCGACAGAAGGTAAGAAACTCAAACCACAAATCACTGACCATTTTTGCTCTTATATTGTTAGTAGCTGCTCTTAGCAGATAAGAAGCATGTGTGGCTTGATTCACTGACACAATAAGAACCTTATAGTGTTCATGCCACAGTGGTTGCAATAAAAAAAGTGTGGGAAGTAATTAAATGAGATATTAGCCAGGACACTATGATATTTATACAGCTTAACATTGTTGGGTGTTAATGGAGCCTACCGAATTGTTGAACTATGAAGTTACCTTGTGGCCAACATGGATATAATGGACTAGGGCCAAGTGGTATTAGACTACTGACTACAGCAGTCAAAATGATTGAAATCACCTATAAACTCTTCCAATCGAGAAGCATGGGAACTGTTCTGCCTATGACAGGGTGTTCTTCTTGTGTCCTGCTCTTTCCAACCTAATATAATACAGACAACAAGACAACAGACATCCAAAGAGTTGGGGATAACATGCCAACCAAATTTCAAGAGCACTGAGGGGGTATAAAAGTGTACTCCTTAATGCTCATTCAAAAAGCACTTGTGTCAGGGTCTGACTGCACTTAGCTCAGGACTGGCATTAAGTGCTGACTTGTGCAAGGCAGAGTCATAGGGCATATGGTAAATTTAGGGCAGATGGTAATTAAAGGGCTCCTCCTGCACTCTCCTCCAGTAGTGACGGGCAAATTTATTCGCCAGGGACGAATTCCCGTGATTCGCGAAACGCCAGCGAAATTTTGCTTGGCGAAAAATGGGGAAAAAAAAAAACGCAACGCGGCGAAAATGACGCATCATGCGTCAAAAGTGACGCGACGAAAATTACGCGCCGCGCCGCGACTCGTTTCGCTAATTTGTTCGCCAATTCGCAAATTTTGCTGGAAATTCGCTAATTTTTCGGCGAAGCGAAACCGGCAGATTCGACCATCACTACTCTCCAGCTTAGGGGACAGGTAGTTTGTTGGAGGGGGATGCCGGCCCCTCATAAATACAGAGCACTACCGAATGTTGCAAGCACTGTATGTATTTGGGGGGGGGTGCAGGATTTTGGAGAGCAGAGACTTTTTCAAGGTGCAGGGAATTGCAAAAACATGGTGGCTTGCGCCCATTTTATGCACTTTCCTACCTGCGCTTCATGTAATAAATTACATCTATTGATGCAAGGAAACCCTGGAATTAACATGAGCCTGTACCTGTCAGTAATTCATTAGTTTCAATTGGCTTGAGCCACCAAAGCCATTATTGTGCACATTGGAAAGACTTCATTTGTGCCTGCTCCAAAAAAAACCACCATGTCTTTTCGTATGCCATATTTCTCTATGTTAAGGTTTTTCATTTGGTGCCACATTCACTTAAAGCCACATTCTAAAATGTAATCCTCTCGTCGTTCATTTGGCGTCACTCACTGTTAGAAAATAAGAAAATGACCAAATGGGCTTGATTTTACTGCATACCATTTTCTGAGCTCCATCTTCCAGTAATCTTTATTACTCCCTATGCAAGAGCCCCTTGCTGCTAATCGATAACCGTTTCCAGACTGATTTTAGTCTTCCATTTCCCCATCGGCTTTATACCCCTCCCCTACACATGACTGTTTGTGTTTACCTGAAGACAACAATTATCTACAAAGTGGCTCTCTGTTATAGACCCGAGTAATGGGAGCAAGTAATTCAAACGCTGGCTGATCTGCTGAAGAGCTGGCTGCATCATTTTCTCTAATTGGGGCTTTTAGTTAAAAAAAAAAAATAATAATAGACACCTGTTTGGTCCATCTTCTCTTCATCTAGAGATGACAGAACCTGGATTGTTTCTGTTTATGCCTAGACATTGGTCTTATGCAAGGAACTGCCCATATTATAGGCCCAATATTGAATAAATAAATGGCAAGGCTGGGTTCTGAATGCGTTGGCACTAACAGGATGTGAAGACATCAATTCTAAATAGTGATGGGCGAAACGGCCGCGTTTCGCTTCGCCGAATAATTCGCGAATTTCCAGAGAAATTCGCAAATTTTTCGCCAATTCGCGAAACGAGTCGCGCCGCGTCGTTTTCGGCGCGCAAATTTTTGGCGGCGAATTCTTCATGCTGTTTCGCGAATTCATTTGCCAGCGGCGAATCGCGGGAATTCGCCGCGAATTCGCCCCTGGTGAATAAATTCGCCCATCACTAATTCTAAACTGTAAACGTTTAAAGGGCAAGGAAAGTGTAAAATAGAATAAGGGTAGAAATGGTGTATTTTGTATACTAAACATAAACATGAACTTACTGCACCACAAGCCTAATCAAACAAATGATTTATGCTTTCAAAGTTGGCCACAGGGGGCTGTCATCTTGTAACTTTGTTATACATCTTTGCAAGACTAGACTACATACACATGCTCAGTGTGGTCTGGGCTTCTTAGGGATCGTCATAAATGATCAAAAAATAAAGCTGCTTGAGTTCTGCATGGCTGGTAAGTAAGGCAGGGGCTCCCCCTGCTGTTCATAAGTATGATCGTTTCCCTGCCAGAAGTTAGGGACCGTCTGACAATTCCTATCCACAGCATTAATGAAGGTAGAGTTTCACTGCATATTATAAAAACAGTACACATTTTTAAATTAAAGTATATTGGAGATAGATTTCTTTTTTCATTAAAGAAAGTAAAAATTGGATTTTATTTCTTTGCCTTTCCTTGCCCTTTAATCAGACAACACGGCACCATCTTATTTGCTCCCATGGGGAAAAGAAAGGTATTTTCACTTTATGAATTACCTGAATTTCTTGCTCCCTGTAGGTGCTTGACATTAACTAGAAGTATAGTAGGTGCCTTCTTTGTTCTTACAATAAAAGTATACTGGGATATAAAGTATAAGGGCATGGTACCATTACTAATGCTTGATGACATGGTACTTAGTTTGTTTGCCTCTGATCACCCATAAAAACACCATGTTCTGTAGGAATACCCTTGTCCTGACATTGCTTCCAGAGATTCTGGAGTCTGTGTTCCGACGGATGATGAAATTTCAGAGTTTATGTTGATTTTCAGATGAATGCAGGAGAACACAGAACATATGTTGCATATTAAGGGGGTTAATTATTAAAGGTTGAGTTGTGAAATCGCATATCGTGAAAACTTGAACTTTTACAGGAAACAAAAAACTCATTTTTTTAAGCTTTATTATAAACCGATGCTGTAAAATAACCAGAATCCAAAAATCCATCCAGAAGTCAACGGGAAATATCGATGACAATTTTAAAGTGTTTTGTTCAATGCAAGTTTTTCAAATTTTTCGACCCCTTGAAAATGAGAAATAGAATATCATTTAGAGGTATTCAAGTTTTTTTTAACAAATGTTTTCAATCAAATTTTTTTATATTCAGATATTTTAAGAAATTAGCTAGCATTAAAATTTTTTAAATTTAGAGTTTATTTGAAGTATAAAAATCCTCTTTACATCACACACATTTGAATTTTGAGTAATAAAGGGCCTATTTCCTAACAATTGGGGTTTTTTCCTACATTGAATAAAGTCACAATTTAAACAAACTGACATGTTTGCTTAATTATGAAAGAATCCAAATATTAAAGGGATCCTGTCATGGGAAAAAAATTTTTTTCAAAATGTATCAGTTAATAGTGTTGTTCCAGAAGAATTCTGCATTGAAATCCATTTCTCAAAAGAGCAAACAGATTTTTTTATATTTCATTTTGAAATCTGACATGGGGCTAGACATATTGTCAATTTCCCAGCTGCCCCAAGTCATGTGACTTGTGCTCTGATAAACTTCAATCAGTCTTTACTGCTGTACTGCAAGTTGGAGTGATATCACCCCTCCCTTTCCCCCACCCAGCAGCCTAACAACAGAACAATGAGAAGGTAAACAGATAACAGCTCCCTAACACAAGATAACAGCTGCCTGGTAGATCTAAGAACAACACTCAATAGTAAAACCTATGTCCCACTGCGTACTATTCAGTTACATTGAGAAAGAAAAACAACAGCTTGCCAGAAAGCAATTCCCTCCTGAAGTGCTGGCACAAGTCACATGACTGGGGCAGCTGGGAAATTGACAAAATGGTTAGCCCCATGTCAGATTTCAAAACTGAATATAAAAAAATCTGTTTGCTCTTTTGAGAAATGGATTTCAGTGCAGAAGTCTATTGGAGCAGCACTATTAACTGATGCATTTAAAAAAAAAACATGTTTTCCCATGACAGTTTCCCTTTAACGTTTCAACAATTGAAGCGTTTTAGTGAAATTAGTACAATTTTTGCAGAAAACACAACTTGACCTTTAATAAATGACTCCCTTAATAAATCTCAAATGGAGTTTTAGAGACATTTTGTAAAAAAAAAAAAAGGAATCTGAATGTTCAGCCATATATGGTCAAATGGAGTTAAGTTTGTAAATCTCATATGTAATTGGTTAGGTGCATTTTTAGCTCAACCTAGTATAGGGGGAATACTCTGGCTTTGTTAAACAGCCCAAAGCATGACAAATTGGTCAATTAGTACCATGTAATGGCCTCTGTGTTCATTGGTTTTGGTAAAATGAATACACTTGTTTATTTAATTATCAAATAGCTTACAGTGGAGAACCCACCATGTCTAATTATTCCATGCAGAGTCTATACTCGCCTCTATGCAACCATTAGCTCTGCAGTTTTTTCAGACACTGTCTCTGGGTGATGGTAGTTCTGTTTTTAAGTGATAATGTAGTGATGGTGTGGTGTTTTTTGGGTGCTGATTCAGTTCTTATCCACTCATTTGTGGAGATATCAAACTGAGCAGGTACTGCCTGTTATAAAAACAGTTGGTGGGAATGGTGGCATTAGAGTAAAGCCAATGTATTCTTGCTATTACTTAATGCTGTAATTGAATGCTCCAGGTGATCATGGACATTATAGCTGAGATCTGCCACCATTGCTTGTAGGTATTCAGCTGAAATATTCTTCCAAAGTTTTGTTTTTCCCATTGGCTGAGGATGCTCTAGATCAGTGATGCCCAACCAGTAGCTCACGAGCAACATGTTGCGCCCCAACCCCTTGAATTTTGCTCCTAGTGGTCTCAAAGCAGGTGCTTATTTTTGAATCCCAGGCTTGGAGGCAAGTTTTGGTTGCATAAAAACCAGGTGTACTGACAAACAGAGTCTCCTGTAGGTTGCTTATACACATAGGGGCCACCAAATAGCCAATTACAACCCTTATTTGGCAGCCCATGAAGTTTTTGCATGCCTGAGTTGCTCCCAAACTCTTTTTATTTTTGAATGTGGCTCACGGGTAAAAAAACGTTGGGGACCCCTGCTATAGATGAATGCTGAGGATGCTCTAGATGAACGCTAATATCTACAAAAGATGGATGAAAGTTGAGCATTCTAGTCACTACTTGGGGATTCTGTATATAAAAGAGGCAGCCACTGCCCATGGATGTTGTAGGATTTTACATTTTGGATGCAAACTTAAGCCATTGAGTGTTGATGATTATGATTAATTGTACCTGCAGATAGACAATTGCAGCTACCTTCCAGAAACTTTCTAGTCATCTTTAATCTACTACTGGTTAACAAAATTGAGTCTAAAAAAATAAATAGTGGACTGTGCCATTTCTGCTAAAGGGGGGGGGGGCATGAAGGCCTCTCCTTGCCTTAGGTTGCAAAAAGCCACTCATATCTTTAAGATACAAAGTTAAGATTTGTAACTGGATTTGTTACTCTTTTAGGATTAAATTTTTGGATAGTAATCCCTCCCTATCATCTGGGTCTAAATGCTGGAGGTATAATGAGGATGGATGGGGCATTATATTCAGTGAAGAGTAGTTAAGTTCAGCACACCACTCTATGCATGGAGATAGCCCTTCCCATGTGTTTGTTGGTGGATGAGGGGTCTCAGTCATCACCCAGTGCCACCCAAAAATGATTAACAGAATATTGCAGATAACAGCCAGTGAAATTTCTGCCTTCGTTATAGCACTCTTCCAAAATAAATGGAACACTGATAAGAAAAAGTGTAAATGGGTGGTTAAACAAAGAAAAACTTAGCACTGCACTGTATTTTCTCATTTCTCCTTTAAACAAAAAATTAATTGAGCCAATATAAGATTATACCTGGAGGCTCAGGTTTTTCTTGGAAATCAGGGCTTAATCCTTTCTAAGCCTTTCAAACCCTACCTACTTACATTTGGTTTTAAATCAGTACCTCACTGTCTCTCACTGTAGAAGTATCTCAGACATCTGATGTTGATCGACAATTGGCTTGCCTGCTGTGAAGAGTGCAACAATAGGTGATAGGTTAGAGATACTGACACCAGAAAAAAATCCTTTTTTATAACTACTGTATCATACTATTGTCTGTGCATACTGTTTAGCATTTTGCCATAAACGTATTTGCCAGAAGCTGGGTGGTTGGAAATAAGAATAAGAAGAGGTCCTCCTTCCTGCTGACTCCCTTAGTATTCCCTACTGGCTCCCACTTCTTTATATTTTGAACTGAAGCCTTACCACAATTCACATATGTAAATCTTCTTTAGCATTCCCTCTTCCCAAGCCTGGTCAATGCTCCTTTCCTCAACACTACGCTCCTCAGTTGGAGCTCACCTGTCATCAATATATTATTGCAAGCCCAGTCTAGTTTATAAACTACCATCCATATCTCAAGCACATGGACACTAGGGACAATACCATCTGAAATAACTTAATATAGAATTATACTGTATTTGTGAATCCTAAAAGAACAGAATTTAAGGGTTGACATATTGTATTCTAAGAAGACAAACTATTGCAGACGGCTGGTCATATAAAACATAACTGACAAAGAATCAAACAGTACTTTACAGTAACCCTTAGGTTGGTTAATAATAGTATCTCCTGTTTGCAACTAAGAAAATGATATGCCTGGTTTTATATTATATCCACAGTATCCTGAGGTTCATAACATTGTCCATTCTGGGAAAGCTATTATAGCATGAACAGCTTAAATTGAAATCCCAAGCAAATATATTTTATATATATTACACACACAGCCAATCTCAGATTTTCCACTTCTAGACAATAATAGGGATGTAACATTGTCCAACCATGTTGTTGTTCAAAGAAGATCAATGTGTCAATTTTGGCCCATACCAATTTGGAAATGGATAAAGGAAAATAACATTTTATTTGTTCTATTTAACTCAATGAAAACAATTATTTGTTGATGGGAAAAAGTAATGAGTGATCAGAAATCAGAATCTTCTTTCTGGTGTTTGATGACAAAATAAAATAATTGAGCCAAAATTGCAAAGTAATCTCTCTCTTTGTTAGGAAAGAGCAATATGGCCAACTAAAGCTGCTAAAATCTGGCTGACCATAAGGGAATTATCTTACAAAATCACGGTACATCATACTAAAAGATCATTTTAATCTGGCCAGTGCTGTCAATCACATTCATTCCCATTCATTACTGGTTTCATGTGGGGGAAGTAGGGATGGAAGATCAAAGGCAAGAATAGAGGAAGGAGGCATAAGATAGGAAGGAAACATGGAAAGGATAGGGGAAGGAAATATGGGACAGGATAAGGTAAGGAAGGAAATATGATGTGTAGGGGATGAAAAAATGGGGAAGGATTGAGGCAGGAAAGGAAGGAAGAAAATAAGGAAATATGCATGGGGATGGATAGGGCAAGGAAGGACAGATGCATGGAGAAGAATAGGGGAAAGAAGGGAGGATGCATGGAAAAGGATAGGGCTAAGAATGAAGGATGCATGGAGAAGGGTAGGGGAAAGAAGGATGGATGCATGTAGAAAGATAGGGGAAAGAAGGAAGGATGCAATGGGAACAATAAGGGAAGAAGAAAAGATGCATGGGAAGGATAGGGTTAAAAATAAAGGAAGCATAGACAAGGATAAGGGAAAGAATGAAGGATGCATGGAGAAGGATAGGGAAAGGAAGGAAGCATTGGGAATGAAGGAAAGATGGAGAAATATAAGAAAGGATAGGGGAAATAAGAAAGCATGCGGAATGAAGGAAATGTGCATAAATATAAAAAAGGACAGGGGAAGGAAGAAAACAGTTTGCCCTACACCTGTAACCTCTAATAGCAATTTAGCTTTCAGCTTTATCAGACCTGTGTGGTTAAAACAGCAAAAGTGATTGGCTGCCATCAGCTACAAGTCTAGCGTGACTTGCTTGTGTTTGTGCATAAGACTGAATGCATTCAGTTCACATCTTTTTCCACCCCTGCCTTATTAGGGCACAGGTTATTATGGGTATTTTTTTGCATGTAATAAAAACAGCTTCCTCTTAATGAGACATTATGTCAGTGCCCAGTGTGAGTCGTGAATTTATTAATAATAATGATATTTGGATGAAAACAAACAGCTGTGTTGTTATGGAGATTAGCATTACCTGTGGTGCGCTACACAATTATAGTTCCTTTGCTATATGTGTAACTGATGTTAACTGTCACTATACAGTCATCATGTTTAAAGAAACACTTTCTGCATAGCTTCATTTTATAATAAATGCATCCTCTCAGCAGATTCTTACCTAAGTAATACTTTCTTTATAATTAAGTATCATGGCTATTAATATCTGCACAGTAATGTTGCTTTTACAAGAGGGAAGTGGATACAGGGTGCTGGCCACGATATCGATCGGGAAGACCTATCGGAAGCCCCTGTACACGGGCAGAGAAGCTGCCGAATTGGTCTAAAGGACTGATATCGGCAGTTTTATCTGAAGAGCCACAGGTTTAGAAGACAGATATCAATTATTATTATTAAGATCTTGTACTGTGTATTCACTCTTCCTACTGGCAAATGAAGGCTCCTGTGGAAGGTGGCTGCCTGTATCAACAGAAATATATGTTGATAGAGATTATCTAGCGATACTCCTTGCTGTTGGTGAAATGGTCAAAAATTGCAATAGCTTCCAAGTTCCTGGGACAGTTTCTGATGTCACAAGTTATTTACTTTTGCCATAAGCACTATGATGCTCTCTGCAGGTATAACAATCTTCTTACTAGAGTTAGCTACAAAAAGTAAGTCCAATATTGTAATCATCTCCTTTCACCTGTCCTATGATTCTCCTGCCTGGTGGGGCAGATCACCTGTGCATCAATGTTTTGGGGGGGGGGGTTCACCCTCTCTTCGTCAGGATCCTGAAAAAAAATATATATATTAATGCACAGGTGGTCACAATAAAGAGGTGAGCTCCCCACCTGCAAAAAATATGGTTTCCAACTCTCTACTATGTAAAGTAAGGCCATGCTGGGTAACCTAGTTAATCATAGGCCCTTGGTTTTATAGAGAACACAAAAGCAACACGCTAGGCATGCTAAGGAATGGACACTTGGCTATAATCTCATCTAACTTCTAATTTAATATGTACCAAAAAACACCTCCACCTTATCCCAAAGACGTTTTATACCAACCAACATCACAGAATTGATTTCCTATCTTCATGATTCCTTCCCCAGCAAGCCAAACCCAACAAAATCTTGTTTGAGTTGGAGAATCAGCATCTATAATTGCAGTGCTCCATGGTTTTTATATACAATGAGTAGAACATCATTAGAACTGTACAGCTCAAATAAATTAGTCTTAAATGTCAAATTAGTGCATTTTACCCATGTAACGTGGAGAAGGCAATCAATCAAATTCTGAGTGCGTAATTATATTTTACACCAATGTCATTAATATTGCTACTGACAAACAGGTGTAGTTATAAAATGATGGCGCATAACATGCCATGCAAAATAAATGCTAATTATGAGTTTCTGTCTACAATAATTTTCTATCAATGATATCATCTAATTTGTCTGTTTCTTGTATTCTGTTATGTTTGTAATTGTTTCATTTGCTATTTATGCATAACAAGTGGGACTATTAGAATTATAAATAAATGATTCTGTTCCAGTATAGATACATTGACAGTTACGCAGAAGTTGGGTTTTAAAAAGTTTTGAGTGGATTTCCATAAATTATTCTGTCTTTTTTTTATAAAGTGTCCAGTATACATACATTGACAGTTACAGTATGCAGTTTTAAAAAGTTTTCAGTGGATTTCCATAAATAAAATCACTCCAATGACTTTACCAACGATTTGCAATTTGTAAGTTTGGGGAAGTTTTCTGGAAAAAAGAATGACATTTCTATATTTTTAACCTTCTTCCCTATTAATAGCATTGGAATCCAGCACCATTTATACTAGTCAGGTGGCAACCCTAGAGATGAAAGACATAGTTATCCATTTTAAATTGGTCGGGATGTGCTTTTCCAAAAAATAACTGTTTTTTTTTGGAGGTCAACTTACTTTCATGGGCTTCTATGACACAGAAAAACACAGACTTTATTTGTGTTTGCAGTAGTTGATGTCAGTCTTGAGAATGTGTATGCAATATTGTATTATATTAAATTGCTACAAATCCTATGCATATTGAGCATCACATTGTTCAGAAGAATGTATTTAAGAACATAAGGGAGATTAGATTATGTAAAATGTAAGCTTTAAGGTGAATTTCAAAACTGTTGCTAAATTTTGCAAATATTTGCTTTTTGAAATAGACATATTTGATCATTTTTAATCCTTTATAATGTGTACATTCAAAGTGTATGTGAATTTCTGAGGTCAGCATACTATTAGGAGCTTGTTCGACACATGCAGTGTGTAAACTGTATTTGTAGAACCCTGTTAGCTATGAAAATGTCCTGTTTTAAACATAATTTGATAAACCATCCAACTATTCCAAAGACTCCTGCCATTCAAATTTATTATGTTTTATCTTTGTACTCAAGAAGAGAAAAGATCCAGAGGAAATTTTGAGTTGCTTTTCTGAAACGAGCAAACTGAAACTGAGCCATGAATAGTATTTTGTACTTTGGAATAGGAAAATATATTTATCCAAAAATTTCTTTAGAATGTGAATTAAAAAAACTAGTTTTCGGGGTTCAACTTTTTGCCCTTACAATAGTATATCCTTATTTCCGATGTGGTGCTTTGGAAATTTGATATTTTACTCCTTTGGGTTTTCAAGATCCAAGATGGAGAACCCCATGCACAACTTTGAAGACCTGAATCCTTATAGTTATGGAGACACTGAAACTTTAATGAAGAAGATTTTAAGCACAGCACTGGTCTTCTTAGGATAAAAAGTCTTTATTTAGTTACACATAGTAACAATCTGGACATAGCAACGTTTCAGGCCCCTTATGGCCCTTTCTCAAGCTAAAGAGAAAGGGGCCTGAAACGTTGCTATGTCCAGATTGTTACTATGTGTAACTAAATAAAGACTTTTTATCCTAAGAAGACCAGTGCTGTGCTTAAAATCTTCTTCACGGATGTAAATGGTGATGGCCATTAATTGCACCTGCGTTTCCTCTGAATTAGAGTGAAGTGGAGCTGAACCAAACAAGTGTACAAAGACGCTGAAACTTTATGCAGGTTCAGTAAGTCTAGAATAGAAATTACATATTTGTTTTTTATGGTTTTGTTCCCCTTTCAGCAGAAACTTTAGTTGACCTAAGAACTACTGTACAACCCCCCCAACGCCACCCTGAATAACCCTTGTCATTGAGCAATGAGAAATTCATTGAGGTCTGGAGTTCTTCTACAGCAGTGTTTCTGAAGGCTCTGTGTGTATGGTTTAGAATATCAGATTTGTTCTGAAGCAATATTTCTCTTGTCAGTTATCTAAATTGACTGTTTTACTGATCCATTCAAGCAACAACTTACACAAAGACAGCCAATCTAAGTGATATTTTCTTAAATGACAGCACAGCATTGCTCCGTGAAATGTCTAGAAAGCTGATTTATCTCGCCCTTTTCCCAATGATATCACTCTATATTTTTTTTAAAAGGTTTTTATTCGGATAAATGTCAAAACTTCTCCAACTTGACAAGTATGTTGTTTTCTTGAGTGCCTCGACTGTAAGCATTAACTAAAATCCACCAGGACTGGATATATATCAAGAGTTCCTAAGCCGGTCTCAGTGACCTATGACAGTTGACATACTTTTTGCCAATTTATGTATTATATCTAAATTTATATTTCTGGCATCCTCACTGAAAAGTGATAGAAAAATTGACTGAATAAAATGTCTTGTCTTGCCTGACCCTGATAAGACAATAAAATGTGATTTCCACATACTACAGAAATATTTTTATCATGGTTGGGTAACCCTCAGATATTCCTTTACAATTATAAGACATGTATGCTCAATACAGAATTTCTAATAACAAAACCAATGACGAAACATTTTATCAGAATCTTATTTTTGTCATGGCCTTGTTTCCTCATCTGACTAGAAAGGAAATAGTTTCAAATGATATGGACCAGGCAGACAGAAAAGTGTGAATCTTTTGTTAAAAACATCATGTATATAATTTATTTTCTTAGATTACTGTATTAGATGGGTGGATTTAACAAAGTCAATACATTTCCTAACAAACAGGATAGCTGTATTTTACATGAAGAGGTCACTAACATCCTCTCTAGGCTTATCTTTGTGCTCAGACTCCCCCTCTCACAACAATGGTAACGTTCTGGATCTCATATTTACCAGACTCTGTTTAACCACCAGTTTTACTAACTCACAGTTTCCCCTCTCTGATCACAATATGCTCACTCTAATACTCTCTTCACTCTAATAACTCAGCTATCTCTTGTCCTAATGTGGCTACCTCAGTCTACTATAGCACACTCACCACTGCCCTTAAAGAGCTTGCTCCTGTAAAAACTATACGTGCTGGACCCAAACCACTTCAACCTTGGCACACTGCTCATACAAAAGCACTCCAAAGACACTCATGCACTGGAGCTTCACTGGTGCAAATCCCGCTCACAATCAGACTTTTGGAGCTACAAAACTGCCCTGTGCTCCTATCCCAAGCCAAACAAACAGTACTTTACTCTCCTTTCCCCCTTCTACACCCCCTCCATGCACATCTGTCTCTGCTCAAGACATTGCTAAACACTTCAAAATAAAAGTGACTGATTTAAGACGCCTATTGATGTCTAGGACTTCTTTCCCCTCTGGAGACTAGAAGAAGGGGGTAGAAGACTTTTCCAGCCTTCTTCATAGCCTTCCCCATAAAGTTCTAACTGGCAACCCACCTCAAGGCTATTTATACATGGTTGAGGGAAAACTAAAACAATATGGCAGCTCAAGAAGTTTTCCACGACTAGAAAGTTGTAGAATTGTAATGACTAAAGAATATATATTTCTATTAACACTCCCTATGTGTCCACAAATTGCCAGCGAATAGCACCCCTGTGCTCATATTATCAATGGCAGAATGCTTTGAATACCCAGGCAATAAGTACTGTATAAATTATGCATCTCCTAGGCATTGTTTTAGCCAGCAGGAAAAATCCTTCACAGCTCATATTATTTTTTAGAATTAAGAACTTGTCAATATAATGTCCATTTATTTAAGCTTTTGTTCCTTTTGAACAGTTGCTCTTTATTCTGCAAGCCCACATACCCAAGGTTGTAGAACACCACAGGGTGTTGCTGTTTGAACCAGTTAAAACACTTAATTTCAGAGAACTTTGATTCATCAAGAGAACACATTGTAAATATACCCACTGAAGGGCATAATAGAGAACCGATCCCCTAGGTCTCATTTCTTGCTGAGTTTCTTCATTTCAATTGTAGTTCCAACTCTTTGGTCACACTGTTTTCTTTCCTTTCTGCTCTGTTCATATAATCTAATTAAATGTTAGATAATGCCTAGAATTAACAATTGCAAACAAGAAGACAAATGATATGTTTTTCCCCACAGTAGAATCCCAATTTCTATTGGTTCATGAAAGTCATGAAATGGTATAAAATTGTGTAATTTCCATTTGGTTATTGTCAGCTAATTCCCAACTGTGATGTTTTTAATATTACACAGGCCATTTTGTCCCAAAAAAATGAAGTGTGGTTAAGAAAACACCTAAAACTTTTTATTACATAAGATATATAAATGTGGGAGAATGTATCTTTCTAATATTTCTTTCCTGGCAATTTATCATCAGACCTTTTTCACAAGATGAAAGGAAATTTGGGGTGGATTTTTCTATTATTTTTTAAAGAGGTGCAACAAACCCAGGATCCATTTTGGCATTTGGTCCTATCCTAGCTGTTTTGCAGGTCTTGGATTCTGATTCCTAAGGGGCCTATTTACAATTGAATTTCTATTTTTCCCACAAATCTCAAAAATTTTTTGGTTTTTTTTATATTTCTATACAAAAATTTGCCAGTAAAAGGTGTTGAGGTCCTATAGAAGTCAAAAGGAGCTGTGTTGATCCTATTGAACCATTTTTAACACGGTCGGACTGGGCTGGCGGGAAACCAGGAAAATACCCGGTGGGCCCCGGCCCTCATGGGCCCCCGCTGGCCCAGACCAGCTCCTAGAATGGCCCCAAACAAAAAATGATGCATTGCCTTTTGCGCATGCACGTGGGGCCCCGAGGTTCGGAACCTGATGGGCCCCAACTGCGCCAGCCCGACACTGTTTGCCCATGCACACAGGCCCCCCAGGTTCGGAACCCGGTGGGCCCCAACTGCATCATCCCGACACTGATTTTTAATCTGGTCCTAGTAATTGTACAAAAATTCACATTTTTAGAAGCTCAAGAGGTATTTTTTTTAATCATTCAGTGCTTTTTTCATTTGTGATTTTTAATTGTGGACCTTTTAATAAATTTCATGACATTTGTGGTTTTAGAAGGTGAGTTTAGTCATGGTTTAAAAAAAAACAAACTAAAATGAGACATAAACATTGATAAATAGACCTCTACATGTTCACCTGAACCAACACAGGCCGGCACAGGTTCAAATCTCAGTTCTGGCTCCTTGGATCTTGAACAGATGACATTATTTAATGATTTTCCATTGTTAGTAAGATACCCAAAGATGTCGGCTTGGGCTGCTTATACATTGCTTTGTGTCACATCGGAGAAAAACATATGATTCAAAACAATTTCTGTAAAAATTCCAGAAGGTTAGTTTATAATTATACTGACTTTTCAAAGTACTGATTTCAGTTATAACCAAGGTTATGTTGTACCAAGAATGTTACAACTAGCTGGTAATTTAATATACAGGTCTATAAATTCAAGCATTAGAAAAAACACATTCCAGGGAACAGATTCAATGCAAAACCTGCCGCTGTCGAAATTGTGAAATTTTCAAAGTAGTAGCAAATGTACCCGGAAGGATTTTGTCATTCTTGGAAACATATTAGAAGGAAAACACAAAACAGCTGAATCCTGAAAGTAATGTTCAATTCGGGTAACAGCAAATATTGCCTCTAAGTGCATTGTCTTGCTTTGTTCTGCAGACAATATCCATAATTTTCCTAGAGCTTTCTGACACTTGGATGCCTCTAAGGTAGGTAACATTAACAGAAGCAGGTCTTAGTGAGGCACAAATATATACTGTATATATATATATATATATATATATCTTATCTGGGAGAGTCAGTCATAATCATTAGACTTGATGCAAGCACCTCAGGACCAGAGGTAATATCTTAATGTATTTATGTCCAAGCTAGAACAACATGTAATAGTTATTTTATTTTGGTATTGTTCTTTGAAGTGTACAAAGAAGGGAAGGGGGGTTTTATATCTTAGTATCAGTCATTGGCTTCTCTTATTAGACCAGAGATCTCCCAGAGGCCATATAGGGTGAGATTCAATTGCACCCAATGCAACAATTGCACTTCAATGGAATCATTTTTGTTTGTTTGTGTTAAAGGGGTTGTTCACCTTTGAGATAACTTTTAGTATGATGTAGAGAGTGATATTCTGAGACAATTTGCAATTGGTTTTCATTTTTTATTATTCTTGGTTTTTGAGATATTTAGCTTTTTATTCAGCAGCTCATCAAAATTGAAATTACCCTAGCAACCATGCACTGATTTGAATAAAAGACTGGAATATAAATAGGAGAGAGTCTGAATAGAAGGATCAGCAACAAAAAGTAGCAATAACAATACATTTGTAGCCTTACAGAGCATTTTTTTTTTTTAGAAGGGGACGGCGACACCCATTTGAAAGCTGCAAAGAACCAGAAGAAAAAGACAAATAACTATAAAACTATAAATAATAAATAATGAAAACCATTTGAAAAGTTGCTTAGAATTGGCCGTTGTATAACATAATAAAAGTTACCTTAAAGGTGAACCACCCCTTTAAAATGACATTCACCCATGGTTCTGGTGAAAGTTTTTTCAAGCATTAATGCAGTTCACAGTGAAGTTGGCAGTCACTCCAGCCTTCCCCTTTGCCTTCTCTTATTAGACTATTGGATCACAAACTCTGGGACTGGCTCTCCTGGGAAGCCTAAAGCATTGTCAGGGTGGCCCAACCTAAAGGCCATATAGGGTGAGATTTAGGTATGGAACCTATTTACTCTTTTAGGTACCCCTAAAAGCCCAGCTAAAATGTCAAGTTACTCCAAGGTTACCCTCTGGCTTCCCTTATTGGAATAGTGGATCCCAAACTCTCCTGGGAAGCCTAGAGCAGTGTCAGGGTGGCTCCAACCAAAATGCCATATTTTGTTAGATTTAGGAATAGAACCTATTTAATATTAGACATACCCCTAAAACCCAGCTATAAGTTAAATTAGCTCCAGGGTTCCCCTTCATCAATACTTGCTTACATTTGATTCAGAACAGGAGATGAGATGGAATAGCCAGGGCCAAGTACAACTATAGGGAAGTGCAAGACCACAAGGAACTTTAATGAAATACATCAATATTAAAATGACTACACCCCTATATGTTTGAGAACTTGTTTGCACACCTAGATTTTTTGGAACTCTCGATGAATGACAGATGCAGCAATGTTTTCCTACATCCTGAATTTGCTGTGAGCTAAGGGGGTTGATCTGTCCTCACATCGCATACCCGGGGTATTGTGTAGCTAGAAATGCAGCTAAACTCCTTCCGTCACTAATCCACTGAGATGGGTTATTGAGCTTCAGTTTTATTAACAATGGGGTAGGTGTGAAACTGGGGAAATAGAAAATTAACAGTGCTTGCTTATACTGTACATCATATTATCATAACATACCTTAAAAAGTGTGCAAAGTATAAGGAAACCATTGCATATATGGATGTATGACGAATGAGGGGTATCTGTATGCAAGTAAGGCCTAGATGCCTGAGCAATGAGGTTGTAAGAATACCTGGTTTTCTAGTGATGCCGGGACGGACGCTGCTTCTTCCTCCATGTGTGCCAATGTACAAATGACACATGCTAGCCACTTATGGGTGTTTCCTTTGACATTATCACATTTGGTGTGAATTTCAAATATTGTTTGCCCAATATAAGTTTATTTCCATAGTTCCCGGGTGTGATTTCTAGATTTTCTAGTCTAGTTTGTTCCTAGTTTGCTGCCTGTCCTGACCTTTGCCCATTTATTGACTACTCTCTTGTATCCTGTTATTGTACTGCGATATTGGTGTTACTGACCCAGCCTGTGACCTCAACTATGCTCTTGTCTCCTGATTTGGTACTGCTCTTCCTGAATGGTATTGACTCAGCCTGTCCTTTTGACTACGTTCTTTGTTCCCCATTCTTTAGTTCATGTTTGGTTCCCTTGCCTGCCCAGAACTTCCACCTTGGTCCTCTCGCTATAAGACCTGGTGGCATCTGAGTAGCAAAGGGCTCCTCCCAAAAGCATAATGTGGCGGTTATAGGCAGAATGGTGAGCCGAAGTTTGAGACACCATTCGTAACAAAGGTAAATAGTAGGACCACGAGCTGATGTTATATAAAGGGTTATAAACTGGAAAATAACCATCTGTGTATTATTAAACCAACACTGGGGACTAGTACTACATAACAACAATGTTACCACAAGGCTGGATGGGGTAGGATTACTGCAGAGAGCACCTGGGATGTACAGTATGAAGATGGCAGCAATGCTTATCATTTCCTGGGTTAGACATGGTCAACTGATAGAGGTATGTTAACCTAAGAAAGACATTTCTAAAGGCAATGCAAATAAACATAAACTAAACCATTACATGGTGCTATACAAACTTTAAAACAATGCTGTAGGCATAACAGGGGGGACTAAACAATGGCTGGTCCTCCACTGTGGAGCTTCAACCAAAAAAGTCCAACAAACCCAGAGATGAAAATGCAGTTGCAAAGTTTCCTCCAGTTCCAATAGCCAAGAGCAGGGGTCCCCAACCTTTTTCACCCATGAGCAACATTCAATGTAAAAACAGTTGGGGAGCAAATAAGGGTTGTGATTGGCTATTGGTCGACCCTGTGTGGACTGGCAACCAAAACTTGCCTCCAAGCCTGGAATTCATAAATAAGCTCCTGCTTTGAGACCACTGGGAGCAACATCCAATGGGTTAGGGACCAAAATGTTGCCCACAAGCTACTGGTTGGGGATCACTGGCCAATAGCAACCACTCAGCAGGTAGCATTTGTTTGGTTGCTATGGGTTACTAGACCTGCTAAACCTTTTGGTCCCTGTACGCAGAGCAGATTATTTGTGTTAAAAAATGCTAATTATGCAAATTCACTATGCTTCTTCATTCAGTGACTGTAATACCTTGTACCAATAACAATATAGAACATTACTTGACAAATCTTAGCCATTTTTCTTAGGCAATATTATTTTTCTTCTATATAATGGTGCATATAAACTGTTTGATGCCATGCCTTCACTATAATGTATTCATAATGTCTCAATATCCACAGTGGGTGCTCATTAAATGCTAATGTGATGTGGCGCTTTGTGACATAACTATACAGTTTTTTAACTAAACTGTTAAAAATAGGCACATGAGACAATGGGACATCACAAACTAATGCTTCAATATAATTCATAGCACAACATGTTTCGAGTCTATCGACTCTTTATCAATCACTTGATAAAGAGTCGATAGACTCGAAACATGTTGTGCTATGAATAAAAGTTTTTGAGCAGCATTCCTGCCTACAAGCCGTTCCTTGTGACCATTATATCGAAGCATCAGACGAAGTGTACCTATAGGCGGAGAACGAACACAAGGAAAAGCTACTATTGCATAAAGAAGCACTAGGTAACAGTTAACCTTCTTGTTTTAAGTACATCACAAACTAAAACCTGGTGGAACAGCAAGATTAAAATGTATGTTTGTTGGAACAGAAGTAAATCAAGTACTGTAACAACAATGCCATGACTTGATAAAGGTCAGCAAAAGTACAATATTATCTATTGTCTGGAACTCCAGTCAAAAATAATTCAACAACGGACCTCTCAACGTAAATTAAAGAACCAGCACCTACAGTATGTGACCACAGGACTACCTGCCAAACTGTTTTTTTTTACTCTTCACTGACTTTCTCTTAATCACCTCTCCTTATATATTATCTTCAACACTTCCCTCTGTTGCTTCCCAAATTGAAATGCAGAATGACCATGGTATAGGCATACAAGGCAAATAGTTGGGTGAGCAAGAGCCCACTGACACCTCGGCCCACCAGGAGTTTTGCTGGTATCCCTTGGGCCAGCCCCTTTCATCAGCAGCAACAAAGCTAAAGTATAGTCATAAAACTGTGTGTGTGTGTGTTTCAGTTCTAGAACCCATAACTATTTGTTTTCAGACTGCAGATACATTTGACTGGTTGGTTGCTATGGGTTACTAGAACTGGAGCAAACATTTATTGCAGCACCCCATGTTTTAAAACAAATTATGTTGCTTTCAGTTGTCCATTGCTTGTAATTCACATGACTGCAAGGGTGTTGATTTGGTACCCCTGACTTCTACAGTTCTCTCCAATCCTGCAAAACTGGCTGAAATTTGACCAGTTTGGAAATGCAAATTTAGGAATTACTGGGCATGATTTCTGGAAAAATGTCACAGCGGATTCAGACTTTTCCTTGCAAGTAGATGTGCACATTGGGATTTGGAAAGGAAACATGATTCCAAGGGGATGTGTCCTTAATTAAAACTTTATTTTTTCCATATTTGACTAATGTAAGCCTTCAGAGGTGATGGTGAAATTATTTTCTTGATTTGCTTTTCTAGTTTGATGAAGATGATACTGACTCAGACATTGTGATCCCATAAACTTCCTTATAACCCCTTCCATTGTTTTAGGCTGGAGTGGTCAGCAATTTAGAAGGCACAAAATGACATCACTGGGGAAATAAATTACAAGTGATTGCCAGTAAACCTGCATATTGCATATCTACGGAACTGAACGTACTTTTAGCTTTGGCGTACTGTTACCTAGGGTTCAGCACTGAAATCTGGAAACTTTATGGCTGGGTGTAGAAACCCCAGGTCCCTCATCTATGAGTAAAATTTTGCATGCATGTAGAGAGATGAAGGACATTCACTGGTAATAAATAATTGCCCTTGGCTTGAGGGTAAGGAGTTAAGAAATCTAGAATGGCATGGCTTCCTCCAGATATGTAACCTGCAACTCACATCTATGTCTGTTCTCTCCATTAAAACCTGTCCTACAGACAAACTTACATTTAGGGGCAGATTTATGAAAGACTGAATGGTGAATGCATCAGGTTTCATGCAGGAATCCA
Source organism: Xenopus borealis (assembly GCA_024363595.1). Classification (NCBI taxonomy): domain Eukaryota; kingdom Metazoa; phylum Chordata; class Amphibia; order Anura; family Pipidae; genus Xenopus; species Xenopus borealis. The sequence continues at coordinate 9,991,149 of CM044437.1, read as the reverse complement.
AGCTATTCAATCTTTGGTAACATTTTTGAAAGGTCAATGAGTTGATATGAGCAAGTCAATAGGACATTGAATGGACATCACCAAGAAGAACATCAATAGCAATTATCATACTGGAACTTTCTCTAAATGTAACCTTAGAGGCAGGACATCTCATACCTCATACCAGAGAGAGGAAACTGAGACATTTGAAGACACAGCTCTGATCCACCCATTAACACCAAAACATACCCCAACTTGACAAAATGCAACCCATTTCCTAGCTAGTCCTCATCTTCTATTGAAACAATGGATAGGGGTACAGCAACTGCTAACCATACTTGGCATTGGCTCAACATAGCCTTTAAGTAGTGTGGCTCAGTGGTTAACATTTCTACTTGGCAAAGTTTGGAGTTGGAGGTTCAGTTTCAACCAGAGAACTATCTGGAGAAGAAGGTTTCTTTTCAATTCTCCCCATCAGGTTTTGATTGAGCTCAAAATAAGTCATTCATTTGGCATAAGGCATGTGCTGCTTCATGCCATCAAACAAAACCTTTTTTTCTTACTGTCTGAACTAATTAAAATGATATAAGGAAGAATATTTCCCCTTACATGCTTTGTATCACATAAATCAGAATATTTAACAAGAATTGCTGTTTATCCCCCTGCTCTCTGCTAACACATGGTGATGATGATGTGCAAAGATGATTGCAAATCTCCTGGCTGTGATTGCCGAATCACATCAGGAACTGCATCAGGAAGCCTAAATTGATCATAATTTAAAAAAACAAAATGCAGGAGTAATGCTCCTGTAACAGTGCACTTATCCTATTTAAAGTTATTTTGAGATATGGAATTGTTATAGTAAACATCCTGGGGCTACTTTTCCTCCTTGGTAGTTTTTATTTACTTACTTTATAGGGAAACTCTCAGGAAACAAAGAAAACAAAAAATATATATAGCTGGTTTCATACACAAGCAGATGGAGCAGACCAATTTAAGGCATGAACAAGAGGTAACTATAGTTGCCAGATCATCCCTTTAATTCAAGTAACATAGCATAATGGGACAATTATAAACCAATGTTTGCTTCAAGGGAGGCGTGGTTGCTCAATGGATGGTACTAATGGGGTTAGACTTGGACACTCTCTGTAAATAAATACTATGCTCTTCCTTTGAGTTTTGCTCCCACTCTCCAAAAATATGCAATTACTCTCCCTAGTGTGTTGTTAGCTGTTGATGAACCTTGGGTATGTTGCTAGCTTTTGATGCAACTGACCTTGGGTATGTTGCTAGCTTTTGATGCAACTGGCCTTAATATGTTGTTGGCTCTTGATGAAATTGATCTTAGAATGTTGTTGGTGTTGATACAACTAACCTTAGTACTGTATGTTGTTGGCTCTTCATGAATCTTGATGAAATTGATCTTGGTATGTTGTTGGCTTTTGATGAATTTGAACTTGGTATGTTATTGGCTTTTGATGCAACTGGCCTCAGTAGGTTGTTGGATCTTAATGAAATTTACTTTGAAATGTTGTTGGCTTTTCATGAAGAATTGACCGTTGTTGGCTCTTCATGAAACTTACTTTGGTATGTTGATGGCATTTGGTGAAACTGAACATATGTAGATGACTCTTGATGAATTCAACTATGGAATGCTGTTGACTTTTTATTATATTGACCTTGGTATGATGCTGACTCTTGGTGAATTCAGTCTGTGCTGTGTGGTCTTGATGAAATTGACTTTATATGCACATAGATTGTAAGCTTCACTTGGGCATTGGTTAATGTGAATGAATGGCAGTCTATGTAAAGAGCTGTGCATCTGGCTCTTATACTTACACTTTGTTACTCTAAAGATAGTCCATAATGCCCATTTGCTCCCAAGCACTTGCACATACAGTATAAATATATGTCCACTTGTCTGTAACATATGGTTGTTCTGCCATAATGAAAAACTATGTTTTTGTTCCTTTTATTCTCGTTGACATGTTAAGTGTGGGGCATATTTATATAGCAAAGCAAGTGAGACCTCATATTGCTACCCCAGTGAAATCCATACAAAGAAAGCATCTATAGCCTAAAATTAAGGGTATAGAAACTGAGAATATAATGACTATTTTCCATTAGGCATCCATGGCCAGAACAAGGTATTTTTTTTATTCTTTGTCAGGTTCTCAGAGGAAGGATAATTGTTGGATAAACTGCCAGAATACATCAGTCCTGCTTTCCCCATGGAGACTTTGTTAGGCAAGAGACATCCAAGCTTGTTATAAAAAGACTACAGATCAGCATGACATTATAATAGTGATCAGATTTTATTATTTATTTTTCTCCTAGGAATGTACGTATCTTGGGCATGTTTGTCCTCCTCGTCTGCAATTGAGGGCTGGGGTCCTGCAAACATACCCACTTGTGCAAATACCAGCTCCTCTTTTACTTCTGCACAAAGCTGAGTGACAAGAGCACATATAGGTGACCCCATCCAAACATTCTGTTCCCTCGTGTCTGGTAGTGAGCCTCTGCATTGTATCAGATACATTGTCACATTGACAGCAAGATGTATTGAGCTGTTCATTAAGCTGTGGTGGGATGATATTTTTTGTCTGGCAACGGGAAAGGGATGAAGAAATGAATATCTAGAAATGCTGTATTCCATATAGCAAGTGTTCTGTGCCAGCCCAAAGTTTCAGCAGCAGTGATGATTGAGGTCTTCAAAGTTGTCCACATGAGTTTGCCATCTTGGATCAAGTTAGGCCATCCTTTGAGTGTCAGCGACACTGCACATGCTCAGTGTGCTCTGGGAATCTTTTAAGAATCTAAGCTTAGGGGCCATCAGAAATTATCAAGCAAAAAATTTGGTATGTTGTAGAGACCAGTGCTACAGGGTAGAGTCCTGCATGGGTCCAAATAGAAACTCTGACCTCTAACCCGACCTGCACCTTGAGGGTTTCTTCACAGGTCTGTTAATCTTGGGAACATGCAAGGCATTGTGGGAAATTGAGTCTTGGCTAGGAGAGAGAGTTGACTCTAACTTCAGTGTTTCAAGAGTCAGAAGAAGTAGTGCAAAAAAAGAGACAAACAGACTCTGCTTTTAATTACATTTCCAAATAAATTCAGAGTTAATGAAAACCGTATTTAATCTATATTGGAATGTTGCTTTCATTTACATACTCTTTCATTTTGCAGAATGTTTTTTCATTTTAGTTGCATTTGTCTTTAAGAATGCAGATTTCTATCATCAACAGCCCCGACAGTAAAATTGGCCAGTGGTTCGAGTTGAGGATCTGGTATTATATCAGTCATTAAAACGCTTATTTATTGAAAGTTTTATTTTTTTTATGTAAGGAAAGTGTAAATACTGTAGTAGGATAGAACTGCAATACCAAGAAAAAAAGATCTATATTACTCCTAATAATAGAAATGACTGCTCAGTGTGACTGGGTACTGGAAAACGTCTAATGGATCTCCTGTAGGGACATTACATAGAATTCTCTGGAGGCAAAAATTGTACATTTTCTGAGCCAGGGACATTACAATTCCATTCGGTTTTCTAAACTAAATATAATGCTTGTGCTAGGCTTTTCTTAGAATCAGTTCTCTTTCACTTCAGCCCCAGTGGAGCTTACAATCTAAGGCCTTATCCCATTCACAGACACTAGGGCCAGTTTAATCAGGAACCAATTAACCTGCCTGTAGGTGTTTGGCGTGTGGGAGGAAAACCCATGGAGACATTGTGAGAACATACAAACTCCTTACAGACAAGTCCCCTAGCTGGAATCAAATCTATGACTCCAGTGTTGCAAGTCAGCAATATTACCCACTGTGTCCCCTATATAGTCGGGCTTATAGGATTCATATTCATGACCATATTCATAATTCTTCATCTCATGCGGGGGAGAATGCCAGCTGGGTGGTGCATTAAAAAGTGATGGAATACTTTGTACATCCAAAAAGCACCATATATACAGTATATAGTTCCCCTTTAAATGTATGAGTGTAACAAAGACGATACAGTCCCTGTAGTAGTTGGGCAAAGTTACAGCCTGTATGCACTGTAGACAGCAGATTGAACATAAAAATTGTATGGCCTTTATTCTGTTAATCTGTAGCAGTCCCAACACAATGATTATTGGCAGGCACTCCTTCCCAATACATTTGGCATGTTTAGGCTGCTTGCAACATGATTTGGCTATAAAATGCTGTCTCATCCCTTTCTGAAGCAGAATTGCCAATTTAAGGCTCAGTTGTTAGAAAATACATGTAAGTAGGTTCTTCATTATCATCTTTGATATAAGTTATTCTGCATGGGGAGCCATATATTTTTCTGCAAATCTTAGCCTTTAATCATACGTTGATCTTTTGTTACCAAGAAAGGGTAATGTGATAACAGGTGCAATGTTTATTCAGGGTCTAGTAATCCCTAGCTACCAATCAGCAGCTAGTATTTAATGGCGATCAGTACCAAACATTTAGTAGGAAGCATCATCAAGACTCATTGTTGGCCTGTAAAGGGCTACTTTCTATTACTGGCGTATCTACATGGGTAGAATAAGGCTTTGGATGGTTTATATAAACATTGACTATGAGTACACCAATCAGAAAACATGTCTCTAATCTCAAGCTCTTGGTCTACAAAGCAGATATTTTTGGACTTATTTGTCTACAGCAGTGATCCCCAACCAGTAGCTCGTGAGTAACATGTTGCTCTCCAACCCCTTTGGATGTTGCTCCCAGTGGCCTCAAAGCAGGTGCTGATTTTTGAATTACTGGCTTAGAGGCAAGTTTTGGTTGTATAAAAACCAACTGTACTGCAAAACATACTCTCCTGTAGGCTGCCAGTCCATATAGGGGCTACCAAAAAGCCAATCAGAGCTCTTATTTGACATCCCTATGGACTTTTTCATGCTTGTGTTGCTCTCCAACTCTTTTTTAAATTTAAATGTGGCTCACAAGCAAAAAAGGTTGGGGACCCCTGGTCTACAGCTTCAGTTTTGCTGTTGAACTTCCTTCAGTTCCAAACATCCAGTTCTAGGTGTATCCAGAGAATCTTTGGTCTAAAGTTTCTGAACTGCCTGTGCTATAGATAGTTGTGGTCCATTGTGGTTATAGCTTATCCAGCTTACTCTTATTCACTGATATTATATTATTATAGATATTATTCTATCCTGGTTGGGAAAGACAACAGATTGACCTGAAGGACAGTTGGTTGGATGTGTGCTCATGTATAGTTCCAAGAATATATTGAACAGCAAATATATATTCACCCTAACTCTCATCCCAACTGATGTCCAAGCTGAACAATTGGCCATTCTCCCCAAGTCCCACCATAACTGGTCTTCAGGCTGACTCAGGCTTCCCATAGTTTGGGAACCTTTGTTGTAAAGCTTCTGCACTGCTGGTATTATAGACAGTTGTGGCTCTGTGTAGCTATACAGTAGCTTCTCCAGCTTACTCTGATTCTCTCATTCAATCACAGTAACACAATAGATTGACCTGTTGGTTGTGTGAATTGTGGCCAAGAGGATGACTATATTTCACTATTCCAACTAATCTACCCACACACTTCCAAGTCAGGTGATGATCCCATATACACAAAGAGATCAAGTCATTGCATGTTCGAATATTCTCTTTTGGCTGATAAACTGTGGTACAACTGGTCCTCAGATTAATCAGCCAGAAGCCAAAATTAAATATTTTGATCAGAATATTGCCAAAGGCACATTGATCTCTGATCTCCAAATACACTCCTTCATGTACCTTCGATCTGCTTCTGACCTTAACCCCGCTTCTCCTCTCATCACTTCTGCCCATTCTCTTCTCCAAGACTTCTCTCTGGCTTCTTCTTTTCTCCGTAACTCTTTACCTTGAGCTGTCGGACTTTGTCCTCCTTTCCAAACTTTCAAACGCTCCTTAAAGACCCACCTGTTTAACATACCTTAATTAATCAGTCATGTCTCAATTGTACTCTAACCTTTAGTTTGTAAACTCTCATGTTTAGGCCCTTCTAATCCTGTTGAACTCTGTAAAACTTTTTAGAACCTGGGCCGTGAGAAACATTCACAGATAAAATTAGTTGGGGAGCAACACTAGCATGAAAAATGTTCCTGGGGTGCCACATAAGTGCTGTGATTGGTCATTTAGTAGCCCCTATGTGGACTGGCAGCCTACATTAAGGCTCTTTTTGTCAGTACATCTGGTTTTTATACAACCAAAACTTGCCTCTAAGCCTGGAATTCAAATATAAGCACCTGCTTTGAGGCCACTGGGAGCAACATCCAAGGGGTTGGAGAGCAACATGTTACTCACAAGCTACTGGTTGGGGATCACTGCTCTATATCATTTTGAGAGTTTAGCTCTCATCTACCAAGTACAGGGCAAGGTACAAAATGGAATAACGGATGCAACCCAACCTTTACTTTGCCAAATGACTGCCGGTCCCTGTTCGATTTTCATCTCTAGATCAACAACAGCATCTGCTTAGTAATTCCCAGACTATGTAATGTGTGTTAGCATCTACACCAAAGTGCTGCATCTGGGCGCTCGTCGATCAGTAGACAAACAGCCATCTGTCTCTTCTCATGAACCTATGTAAGTATTAGTGATATAGTGAACGGAACAAAGCACTGCAAGTCTAACATATTAACAGCAGGATCTGTTTGTCCTTATTTATTCTCTTCACTGCTGGTTCTGACTATTGAAAGCAGCAAAAGCTGGCATATTAAAGGTATAGTTTGCCTTTAAATGAAAATTTAAGTATACATCAATCCTCTGAGACAATTTCCGATTGTTGTTTTATCTTTATTTATTTTTGTTGATCAGCTCCCTGATTGCTAGGGTCCAGTTTACTGGAAGAGACTGGAAGATGTAAAGGAGAGGGCCGGAATAAAAAGATAAGTAATAAAGAGTAACAATACATTTTTTTAGGAATGCACCAAATCCAGGATTCGGTTTGGGATTCAGCCTTTTTCAGCAGGGTTTGGATTCGGCCGAATCCTTCTACCTGGCTGAACCGAATCCGAATCCTATTAGGGCCAGGGAGGGAAATCACGTGACTTTTTGTCACAAAACAAGGAAGTAAAAAATGTTTCCCCTTCCCACCCCTAATTTGCATATGCAAATTAGGATTCGGTTTGGTATTCAGCCGAATCTTTTGTTAAAATAGTGGATTCGGTGAATCCCTAATTTTTTTTCATAACTGGGGGTCAGTGACCCCAACAACCAGACATCATTTTTAAATTGGATTTGCAATTTGTAAAGAAGCAGAAGAGGAAGGGAAACAAAGACATAATTTTATATAGGCACCCCAGGAGCCACACCAAAGCAGAAGCTTATGGGGGATGCCTATATAGAAGCTAACACTTCTACCAGTGGAAGGAGGTGGGGTACCCTCTTCCTTGAAAGACACCTTCAAAGGTATGAGTTTCGTTATCCAGAAAGCTCTGAATTATGGAAAGGCTGTCTCCCATAGATTCCATTTTATCCAAATAATCCAATTTTTATAAAGAAACAAATCCTTTTCCTCTCTAATAATAAAACATTTGCTTGTACTTGATCCCAAATAAGATACAATTAATTCTTATTGGAAGCAAAACCAGCCTATTGGGTTTATTTCACATTCAAATGATTTTCTAGTAGACTTGTGGTAAGAAGATACAAATTATGGAAAGATCCGTTATCCAGAAAACCTCAGGTTCCGAGCATTCTGGATAACAAGTCCCATACCTGTACTGCGCAGGTGCTGATCAGTTGGACAGGCAGAGTTATAAGTCCAGTCTAGGAAAGGGTTAAAAGCCACATAAAATAGCATCTCATAGAATCCTGTATTAAGGGCAAAATGGTTGACTCTAAAGCAAGCATGAGTTAATTGCGACTGGTGTAGAACATTAGAGGGTTCTATACAAATAAACAGCGCAGTGCTTTGGAGAAGATGGCAATATAATTGGCTCGTGCCCGTTACGGGATCTATAGAGACGTCTTAATGGGAGGAACAGGTAAGAGCGTTAATGAAGATGAAAATAACAATAGAGAAGGAGGTGGATTATCTGATTTCCTTGCAGGTTTCTAGCCTGTTTTCGCCTGAGCCAGCAATATCTTTTTACATCTACAACTTCCAGCGCTTTTATCTTTCCCCGTCACCATTGTTTTGCAGTACCATTGGGTATTACCCACTTGTTTTTTGTTATATACCCCCGAGCCATAATTAGCTTTCCGACGATGCTGTGTAGATTATAGAAATGCTTTATAACTGGCTGGGTTAAGGTTAAAGGGGCAGTAAACCTTCTTTTGCAAATTTTGTTAAAGGGATACCGTCATGGGAAAACGTTTTTTTTTTTTTTCAAAACACAACAGTTAATAGTGCTGCTCCAGTAGACTTCTGCACTGAAACTTATTTCTCAATAGAGCAAAGAGATTTTTTTTATATTTCATTTAGAAATCTGACATGGGACTAGACATATTGTCAATTTCCCAGCTGCCCCATGTCATGTGACTTGTGCCAGCACTTTAGCTGGGAACTGCTTTCTGGCAGGCTGTTGTTTTTCCTTCTCAATGTAACTGAATAGTACGCAGTGGGACATGGGATTTTACTATTGAGTGTTGTTCTTTGATCTACCAGGCAGCTGTTATCTTGTGTTAGGGAGCTGTTATCTGGTTACCTTCCCATTGTTCTGTTGTTAGGCTGCTGGACGGGTGGGGGAGATGATATCACTCCAACTTGCAGTACAGCAGTAAAGAGTGATTGAAGTTTATCAGAGCACAAGTCACATGGATTTCAATGCAGAAGTCTAGTGAGTAGCACTATTAACTGACGTATTTTGAAAAAGACATTTTTTTTTTCCATGACAGTATCCCTTTAAGAAAAATCTATGGTTTTTGTTATGTCTTGTTTTTGACTTTAGAAGAGGCGGCACAGCTTCTGCGCTGTCAAGTAGACACCAGCTATTTCAAAAAGTGCAGCACACTATCCCTTTTTTAGAGGGACAGTCCCTCTTTTGACAGCTCAACCCGCAGTCCCTTTGTACTGGAAAGTCCTGTTTTCTCTGCACTGAACAGCCAGAAAAAGAAACAAAATTACTAACTTAATTGGCTTTTGGCAGAGAGCCCTGAGCCGCCGCAGCAGAAGATAAGATACTTTTGTAACAATTTCTAGATAAGCAAATAATAATTGTAACAAGAGAACAGGTCCCTTGGGAAAAGTTAGACTCACAGCTTAAAGGGCAATTCATCTTCATTAGCAAATCTGTAATAACTGAAAAAAAATCACAGTAATATGTTCAAACTTTAATAACCTGGCAAATTTTGTAAAATGAACGTGGTAATTGGGCGTGGGCTTGTCCAAGAAATTTACGCGTGTAGAGTGCCAGCTTTTTTGTCCCTCTTTTTCTTTCTAAAATGTTGGGAGGTATGCCCTTAAGGCCTGGGCCTGGTACAACAGTACCCCCTGGGCACCCCTAATGTCAGACCTGACTGGGGGCACCTGAGAATCTGACAATATGTCTAGCCCCATGTCAGATTTCAAAATTAAATATGAAAAAAATCAGTTTGCTCTTTTGAAAAATTGATTTCATTGCTGAAGTCTGCTGGAGCAGCACTGATATGTTAAATTACGTTTTCCCATGACAGTATCCCTTTAAGTCAAGGGGCATAACTATAGAGGAAGCAGACCCCGCAGCTCGGGGGTGGGGGGGGGGGCAGGAGGTATACGGGCTCCATGAGACCCAAATGAAGAGCAGTTTCAACATATATTGGTAAAACAGATCAACCTCTTGATATGCTGTGGGGCCCAGTAGCTTCTAGTTATGCCACTGCATTAGCTATAGTTTAGTTAGTCACAGGGGAGGTAGTAAGTGAAAGCAAAACAAGTTTCTGTTTTCAGGGTATGGGGTTGTTAAGGTTTTTAGCTTCATGCCTGTGAATCCATAAATGCAGTTCTGTCCTGGAATCATCCCTGTGCCCTCAGGTATATGGCAAAGCTTTCCTGCCCTAAAAGAACTTCATACATCTGAAATGACACCGGTTATTTGCCGCCATCTGAGGGAAGTCATTTCCCTGTGCGCTCATTCCCCCGGGACCTGACCGGCAGTCGCTTTATGAACAGGAGATGATTCAGTAAACAGCTAAAGAAAAAAAGGCATTTCTTTTATTTCTGACAGCAGCAAAATGAACAAATAAACAACAAAAATATAAATCCAATGATTTAGTATGTGGTACCCCCCCCCCCCACACACACACCTTCTCTTTCTCCCTGGGCTCAATAGCCAGTAAAATAATCCCTGATTCAAGGGATACTTTTGCAATGAACATGGATTTTCAGTTTTTTTGTGGTTTCTGAAATATTAGCAGTTTTAGACCCCCTGCATAATCAGTTAGCTCTAAGGGGCAGATTTATCATTGGTCGAATTTTGAGTTTAAAAAAACTAGAAATTCGACCATATGTACAGAAGGGAAGTAAAATCCTTTTAAATTCGAAATGTTTTTAAAACTATTCGATTGGTAGAACGATCGAATAGCAAATATTCGATTGATCATAAAATCGTTCGAATCGATCGATTTGAACAACTTTAACCATTTGATCGAATATTATCTATTTGATCAAAATCCCCCCAAAGCACTTCGCCAGGTTAAACCTGGCGAAGTAGGCAATGGAATATTTTTTTTTAAGGGGAAGTAATTCGAAATTCGATTAATCAAATAGATTTTTATTCCATTGATTCGATCGAATTTGTAGATTCGATGGTCGAATTTGCCTAATTTGCATATTCTACAATTCAACCAATCGAATTTTGCAAATTCAATCGAATTTTGAATTCTTCACACGAATTTTGTAAATCTGCAACTAAGGGTCGTTGAAAACCCAGTATTAGTAGTCTAAAACTACTAGTATCTCAGAAACCACAAAAATAGAAAATTTAATTCAATTGCAAAAATGTATGATTCTTTTTGGGTAAATCCCCTTTTGTCTATACCATGTAACTCATTGGAATGTGGATGGCAATGCCTGGAATGAGTGTCTCCAGTACGCTGTTTACCATTAAATACTCCATAATAGTGATGGACGAAGCTGCTGCATTTCACTTCGCCGAATTTTTCATGAAAAATGCAGGCGCACATTTCCGGCATTGAAAAATGGAAACCAGCATAGAAAAATGGACGCCCGCGTCCAAAACGAGATGCTGGTGACTTTTCAGCAGGCAAATTTTTATTGGCATTTCACAAATTTAATTGAAGGTGGAGAATCGTGGGAATTCGCAGCGAATTCGCCCATCACTACTCCCTGTATGTAATCTAGTTTTCAAGGTGAAATGAACCTTCCTAAAGGGATTCTTTTGCACCCCCATCTGAGCTCTCTACTCATCCCAAATCTAATTAAATTTGCAAAAATATCCAATGAGAATCATTCCTACCAGCTGTAGTTAACATTTGGTTGGGGGAAACAATGCTAAGGAAAGTTTATGTCCCCTTTAATATATATAGAAATTAAATGAAGAGCCATTTAAAGACACACAGCATTGCACACCCTCAATTGTCTGTGCCATCAAATAGTCGTAGAAAGCTCCATGAGTTATATTTATCCAGGAATATGGCCATAAAGCACTTGAATAACGGTGCCAGATTCAGCGTGGAAAATATATCTTTATTATTTCACTTAGAGTCTATTATAGTGAGAAGCACTTCAATAGTATTTGGTGTCACTTCTCTCCAAGCCATTAAAATAAGACTGAGGCAATTGTGCAGATAGCGCTGCCGCTCGCAATGACTTTCATGTCTGCTCTTCAGTCCTCGGACAATATACTTTGCACTAGAATTCAATTCTGCACAGAGGCAAGGCATGTTACATAGGTAAAAGGAAAGATCGAAAGAAAGAAGGGTGGGAGAAGGCAGAATTGGGGAAGGAAGAAAGGACCCCAGTTGCAGGGGGCCCTATGAGGCCCTAATTAATGAGCAAATTCATCATATATTGGCAAACTCTGGACATGTTGGGGGCCCTAAAATTCAGTTGCTTTGGACCCCAGTAACAGCTATTTACTCCACTGGATGGAAGGAAGGATGGAGCAAGGCACAAGGTCAAGGTCTATATCTCCTGCCATCCTGAGGCAGCTTCCTTGCTGCCCCCCACCCCCCTGTAAATGACACAGCACAGTTCAGATCTTACACTAGAAGAGCAAAAATATTTGGCTCTCAAAATTACCAGGAGTGTCTATTTGTCCCCACCCCCCCCATGGCAACTCATGGGGCATTGCACCGTGAGGTAAGTTTCTCAACTCAGAAGGAAGGAAGGAAGGGGACAGGATGGTGAAGGAAGAAGGGAAGGAAGGATAGGTCAAGAATTGGAGAAGGAAGGAAGATGCTGGAACGTAAGAAGGAAGGGGAAGAAGGAAATATGAGTAAGTAAGGACAAGTGAAGAAAGTGGAAGGATGGAAGCACAGATGGGGTAAAAAAGAAATAAAGGAAATGATGAGGAGAAAAGATGAGGAAGTAAGGATAGGGTGAAATGGAAGGGTGTGGCAGGGAAGGAAAGTGGGAAGGGCAAGGAAAGTAAGGATAAAGGAAGGATGGAGGAAGAAAGAAGGTTGGGGGAAGGGCAGAGTAGGGAAGGGTAAGGGAAGTATGGATAAAGGAAGGATGGAGGAAGAAAGAAGGTTGGGGGAAGGGCAGAGTAGGGAAAGGTAAGGGAAGTATGGATAAAGGAAGGATGGTGGAAAGAAAGAATAAGGGGGTAGGGAAGCCAAGAGAAGTATGGATAAGGAAAGCATGGTTGAAGGAAAGAAGAAATTGGGAAGGTAGAAAGGAATGAAGGAATAAAAGAAAGAAGGAAGGAAGGAGAAAGGAAGAAAGGGATGAAGGAAGGAAGTATTAATTCTTTTGCATCTATTCCACATAGCAGACCAGTCAATTTAGCATTATTACACCATGGGGTTGTTTTCTCTGGAATAAAGGCGTTTGCGAGGGGACATGATTACACTTTACAAATACATTAGAGGACATTATAGACAAATATCAGGGGACCTTTTTACCCATAAAGAGGATCACCAGAGGCCACCCCTTCAGACTAGAAGAAAAGGACTTTCATTTAAAGGAACAGAGTAGGTGGTTCTTCACAGTGAGGACAGTGAGGTTGTGGAATGCACTGCCGGGTGATGTTGTGATGCTCATTCTGTTGATGCTTTTAAGAGGGGCTTGGATGATTTGTTGGACAGACATAATATCAAAGGCTATTGTGATACTAAACTCTACAGTTAGTATAGTTATGGGTTTATATAATTTATGTGAAAGTATTATGGGTAAGTTTGGATGCTGGGTTTTCATGTGGAGGGATTGAACTTTGTCTTTTTTCAACCCGATTTAACTGTGTAACTATGTAACCATTTAGCCCAAGGATGCCTTTCCTGATTGAACTGATGCAGACTGATTAAAGCACTAGTGAACCCTCTGTTGCAGCTCCCACATTTGCAAAGAAGGCACCCTATACTTAATTATTGACGCACAAGGAGGCTCCTGTGGGATTACTGCATACTGCTAGTACTGTATATCAAGCTTATTGATAGGAGTCCATATAGCTCATACCTCAAGTTTTCTGCCATTCTTCATTAATGCTGCTTTAAACTTCCGACCTTGGTGATGTCACAGCTCAATCTCAGTCTGCAATGCACCCTGGGTATGAAACATACATGGCGCACCACACTGCAGGACTGGCGTATATTGTGTTAAAGACAACTGCTCACGTGGGTCCCCATGGATGAAATTCTTTGTCCTTTTTGAATGGGTTGTTATTAGGGGTGCAATGGATCCATCAGTTCACTGCAGGTTTCTCCTGCAGAACATTTTACATGTTGAGTGCCAGCAGCCAGCAGCCATTAGTCAAACCTGACCTATACGGTCTACCTGCCTTTGGAACCCATCGGGGGCCTGCATGCCTTTCAAGTTTATATTTAATCATGTGCCTCCTAGAGCAGAAAACCTGCTTGCATCCAAAAGGACATCTGCAGCAGCTGCCCCTTTGTAATAAATACACATAAAATCAACAGCTCAACTGAAAATATAAATATAAAGGTGAATGAAGCAAACCTATTTACCCTCAATTAGCACATTGTATATCTCTGGTTACTCAAGACTAGCAGCACCATCAATAATTGGCTGAAGAGTCTTCAACAGAAAGTTTCAGTTGCAGATCTTAAATTACTTTTCTTATTTGCAGGCTCTTTTGAGTCGCATCGTGCATTGTTCTGTCCCCATTGTACTGCAACAGGTAATTCCATCACATTTGTGCTGAGTGAGTTGTTCAGTTAATGGCCTTTGACTAATGGCCCATCTGTTTTCCACTGTGAACAATTTGAGGAGCATTTTAGGTGCCTGTTTCAATTCTCTACAAGCCTGACTGTATTGGATGGGTTCTCCAATAGCATGTTATCTAAAGTACAATATCAGACATACCCACCTAACTAAATATAACTATACATCTGACTATACATCTAACATTGGGATCAAGGTTAATTTTTACCGGCAAGGTTGGTAAAATACTGGGCAGGTGGCAACCCTAGTAGTATCTGGTGACTCGGGATTGGAGTGATAGTTGTAATGCTAAGGGCTGCGGCATATGATGCCCTCAAGTGGTTAACATCTCTAGATAAAAGGTCCTCTCTGTCTGTCATTACTCCAAAGGTTAAGTAGTGGGGGGTGGACCTCTGTGCTAAAACCTTCAGGTAAAGAACAGAGGAGGACAAAATGCCCTGTGTGCTACACAGGCACTGACTGGCAATCTGTGGGTTCTGGCATATGCCAGAGGGACTGGTGGTCACTATTTATTGGCTGGTGGGGGACTGTTTGACTCTGAGTACCTGAAACTCCAGGGCCTATTTTGATTCTCAGTCCAGACCTGGTGCTACAGATTTCCTCCGTATTATATTATTGTGCCCCATTCAGATGAAATCACTGGCATTAAAGGGGTGTTTCACCTTCAGGTTAACTTTTAGTATGTTACAGAATGACCAATTCTAAGCAACCTTTCAATTGGTCTTCATTATTAATTTTTTACAGTTAATGAATTATTTTTCTTCTTCTCCTGACTCTTTCTAGCTTTCAAAGGGGAGTCACTGACACCCTCAAAAAAGAAATCCTCTCTAAAACTGCACATTTATTGTTATTGCTACTTTTTGTTATTCATCTTTATTTCCTGACCCTATCCTATTAATATTCCATATTCTCATTCAAATCAGTGCACGGTTGCTAGGGTAAATTGGACCCTAGCAACCAGATTGCTGACACTGCAAACTGGAAAGTTGCTGAATAAAAAGCTAAATAACTCAAAAACCACAAATAATAAAAAATTAAAACCAATTATAAATTGTCTCAGAATATCACTCTCTGCATCATACTAAAAGTCAACTCAATGGTGAACAACCCCTTTAACTAACCATTCCCTTACTACCAACACAATAAGCATGGGAAGGAGAATCCCATGCATGTGCAGTAAGTTTTAGTTCATGGTTGGTGTGAATAGGGGAGCTCCTTTTCCCAACCAGGACATCTTTCTGTTGCACTTCAGCAATGTCTAATCTGCCAGGAGGCAAAATAAGTACAAACAGACCCAACTCAGGCCCAATGAGTACATTAGCCAGCCACTGATGCATCTCTTTCCTTCATTAGGTCTTTACAGATTTATTTACAATGTACCCTTTGTATCCCTCTATGCTATAGACTAATTCCTAAGCAGCTTCTTTCCATAAAACCCTTAAATGTGTATTATTATTATTATTATTATTAATAATAATAATAATAATAATGATTTTTAAAGTGACAACTAATGCTTCTGGCCTAGGGCTGCTGCACTAGTAGCACCATGGCAATTTGCACCTAGGGTTGCCACCTGGCTGGTATTTTATCGGCATGGCCGGTAAATATTTTTCTTGATGCCAATATTATTTACAGGGAAAACCTTAAAAATATAGGAAGGCCGGTATTTTTTTCCAGAAAAGGTGGAAACCCCATTAGCACCCCTTTTCCGTAAGTGGCTTTATTAGATCTTTACAAATGTATTTATAAATGGGCCCTTTGCATCCCCTATGCGATAAACCTTTTCCAAAGCAACACCTCTCCATAAAATATTTATAATAGAATTAGACCATACACAATTCTATATATGGGGGGTTTTCATTAGGGTTACTACACCCCTGGGCATGCCGCTGCTGCATAGTTTACACTGAGCTGCCTATATCTGTTGGGAGGATGATGTAGCACATACACAAAGCCCTAAATCACACAGGTTTTGCAGGAAAACATGAAAGTCTAGCATTTCTCTAATATGGAACTCCATCCAGAAGAGCAAGGAAAGACTAGGGCTGTTGAGGCACATGGTGTTCTGTAAAACCTGATTTGCTTTGATCTCAGATGAGCAGCTTATAAATTACAAACACCAATTTTGCGGTGCAATTAGGACACTATAAATCTTTATGCATTTTGGGATAGTACAGTGTGCCGTTCTGCGTGCCAGTGTGGAGGTGGAGGGCCAAGATTTACGGATTCAATGTGAAAAGATGGCCAACATAAACATGTTTTCAGGCTTTTGGATCAACTCCGGGTTCAGCTTGCTGGCTGGAAGTACATTTATTTGCAGAGACACAGAGAACACAAATTTGACTTGTTTTATTATTTCCATTAGTTTGATGAGTTTAGTTACTTACTGAGAATCTAGGATTTTCTGTATATAAGTTATACTGCGGGTGATGCTTTAGTGGGAATACAACTGGCTGCATCTTCTTGGCAGTGAGACAGTCAAGTCGCTTACTATAACTCTATATTTGCTGGAGAGCCAAAACTACTCCCCCACCCATTGTCCCTGTTCTGGTGGGACAACCCTTAATCATAATGTATGTGCAGGTTGACCCAAAGGTTGACCGTTGGCTGGGCAAGTTTGGGTTGAAAATTGGCCAATCATTGCCCATTAGGGTTGGGTTCCCTGTCTTGGAACCAGAGGTGCTCACAGAAGTAGAATACTGAGTGAGAAGACGCGGGTACAGGTTGAGTACCAGTCCTACAATGGCAATATATTGTGGGTTAGGGTCTGGTGTGGGTTGAGTTTAAGTGAAAGCGGGATGTGTAAGTTCTTAGTTTATATGAGAAAGAGGAGTTTTCTGGAATAGCTAAACAGAGTACTTTATACACTACATGTGTAGTGATGGGCGAATTTATTCGCCAGGGGCGAATTCGCTGCGAATTCCCGTGATTCGCCGCTGGCGAATAAATTCGCGAATCACCAGCGAAATTTCGCTTTGCGAAAATTTGTCACAAAAATGAGTCACGCGACGCGATGATAACGACGCAACGCACGCCGAAAATTACCCGACGCGCTGAAAATGACGTGACACGTGTCAGAAACGACGCGACGTGCCAAAGTCAAAAGCGTCCCGCGACTCGTTCAGTGAATTTTTCGCCAATTCGCGAATTTCTCTGGAAATTCGCGAATTTTTCAGCAAAGCGAATCTCGGGAGATTCGCCCATCGTTATTCATTTGTAGAGAGGGAAGAAGAGGAAATTAGATGAGATTTGTATAGAATGGTGATTTGATGGGGGAGGGTAGTCCAAAATGTTTTATGAAGCATGAGAGTGATAGGAGGAGAAACACAGGGGGAAGCATATTTGGAGTAAGAAGTTACAAACTAGCAGGATGTTTTTCCTTAATTCTCTATAATAATGAAACTGTACCTTGTACTTGTACTTGAATCCTTATTGGAGGCAAAACTAACCTACTTGACTAATTTCATGTTTAAATTGCTTATTATTTTAATTTAATAGACTTCTGAATAACAGGTCCCATACCTGTATACATTTGGCTATTAATATTTCCATTAGGTAAACCCATATCTAAAATAAAAGTCAAAGGTATACCTGCCCTTTAATTCTGCATTTGGTAAATCAGATCTTTTTGGCGTGCCTTATACCTTTTCCGATCTTCCGTGTGCAGCCTTAAATGCCGAGGCTAATTTGCTTAAACAGTCGTATGATTACTTCATTACTGAACTGCTTTGAAGTGAGCTATTTGTGGATGCTGTGCCCTGTGTCTGCGTCGGAAACTCACAATCTCACGTCTATCTTAAATTTCATTTCGGAAGGAGAGAGAGCGGCTGCTCTGCACAAAACGCGGCTGTGGAAAAAAAAAAAAAAGCAAGGGCACTGGAGAAAACACACAAAGCACAAATTGCTATTGTTTAAAAAAATAAAATAAATAAACAACAGATGAAACAAGCACACGTGGCAAAGTTCTTCAAAGTTACCAAGCGCCATTGCTGGCTCCCTTACCTGATGTCGGAATAAGTTGAGATTAATTTGTTTCCCACAGTAACATTTGGCGATTCTGACGTTGATTTATTAAAACTCATTTGAGCTCCTTTGTGGAGCAGCTTTTAGCAGCAGTACTACGTGTGCTCTATAATTTAGCTTGGCTCGCTGTGACCAGCCAACAAAACCACATAATCATCAGGGTTAAAATCCGCGGGGTGCAGTGTATCAGTAACAGGAAAACAAAGGACACGTAACGTATGGCTGGCTGTTGAATGCTGCATTGGAGCTGCCTTTCCCTAAGCCTTGTCTGTATAACAAACTGCAGAGCGCATAAGAGTCACTTGTAGGGTAGGGGGCTAATTATTAATTCTTGGTTTTAAAGGGGCATTTAGAGGAGAACTAAAACCTAAAAAATAATATAGCTAGAAGTGATGTATTTTATATACTGACAGACTGTACCAGCCCAGAAGTTCAGCAGTCCTACAATGGTAACAATGCAGGCCTTCAAAGTTGTCTACATGATCACCACCATCTTGGATCTTGTTAGACATAAGCAAAACTGTGAATGAAATGATGAATTTCTGGGCCACATACGCACCCAATTAGATCATTAAAATGTGAAAGAAGGATTCAAAAGGTGAAGAGATGACTTATTTTCCAAACATATGCCAGTATTGGACTAACACGATTCCTTCCCCCTTTAATTATTAAATCTTGGTTTTAAAGGGGCATTTAGAAGAGAACTAAAACCTGAACAATAATATAGCTGGAAATGTTGTATTTTATATACTGACAGGCTGTACCAGCCCAGAAGTTCAGCAGTCCTATAATAGTAACAATGCAGGTTTTCTACATGATCGCCACCATCTTGGATCTTGTTAGCAAAACCGTGAATGAAATGGTGAATTTCTGGGCCACATATGCACCCAATTAGATAATTAAAATGTAAAAGAAGAATTGAAAAGTTGAAGAGATGAAGTATTTTCCAAACATATGCCAGTCTTTAAAGGAATATGTTTTTGGACTAACACGATTCCTTCCCTCTTTCATTATCAAACCTTGGTTTTAAATGGGCATTTACAGGACAACTAAAGCGTAAAAAATAATATAGATAGAAATGCTGTATTTTATATAGTGACAGACTATACCAGCCCAAAAGTTCAGCAGTCCTATAATAGTAACGATGCAGTCCTTCAAAGTTGTCTACATGATCACCACCATCTTGGATCTTGTTAGACTGAAGCAAAACTGTGAATAAAATGGTGAATTCCTGGGCCACACACGCACCCAGTTAGATAATTAAAATGTGAAGTAAGAATTCAAAAGGCGAAGAGATGAAGCAGTTTGCAAACTAATGCTAGTCCTTAAAGGAATATGTTTTTACACTAACACAATTCCTTTCCCCTTTAATTACTAAACCTTGGTTTTAAAGGGACATTTACAGGACAGCTAAAGTGTAACAAATAATATAGCTAGAAATGCTGTATTTTGTATACTGAACACATTGTACCAATCCAGAAGTTCAGCAGTCCTATAACAGTAACAATGCAGGCCTTCAAGGTTGTCTACATGAGCTCCGCCATCTTGGATCTTGTTAGACATAGGCTTCCTGGTGGAAGCTCAAATAATAGTAACAGCAAGAATTGTCCAATTGATAATTTGACCACTTTTCATGGTGCACAGATACTTTGCGGGATCACTAAAATGCACTTACAGAAATCATTTGAATCTTCCCTCAAGAAGATGATGTCTATGATTTCCCTGCACCCACTGATCTAATTTCTAGCGACAGATAATATATTATATAACATGGTGTCAAATACCTGGATGATTAAGGGATAGACTGGGATAAAGATTGATACTCTCTTATAATAAGTACGTCTGTTTTATTTGAGGCAAGTAAGTCCTATAAATTCCCATAGGATATTAAATATAATGAATATAAATGATGCTTGTGTGTTTACAGTGTTATTAATGCCGCAGTGGTTGACTGGTTGAAATCTGCCTCCCATCTGTTAAAGCTGCAAAGTTTGGGATATTTTATGTCAAGAGCAAATGGAAGAAAATTAATCTATTTTTTTTACATGAAACAAAGCTTCAGCATTATTCCATCCTGTACCCGGCCCCCCATATGAGTGTTCTGGAAACAATAATTGGACCATATGTCCATGAAATATATATGCAAACTCTACAGTAGCATTAACTCCTTCTTTACATATGGAGTCAGCATTGGCTTATTATTGAGGATAAAGGCTAGAGAACCTGAGTTCTCCATGTTAGTTTTTCTTCATAGTTAAAGATTTCATCAGCTTTACATGGGTTTGCATATTCCTAGAGTCCTTCACAAGTTGCTGGGTCCCTATGTTCAGGCTGACAGATGGTGAAAACAATGACTAGGCATGTTCAGATGGCTTACCATGCCGCATTACATGCTAATACAATATGGTGTCCATTTTTCTTGAGAAATGTAAATCATTTTCACTTAACTGGTGGTAGAACTATAACTTGTGCGACAAGTAACGTTGGGATTTTCACAGTAGTGTCATGAAACAGGGGTCTAAATATGTGTCCTCTAGGGGGCTCTTCAGCTATTCCATCAATTTGCAACTTTGTCATCCATTCCATTTTGTGATGTTGGCTTATTTTATAATATATGAAAGCAAGTGGGGACTAGTGACTTAGTTCTGCTTGTTTGGTTTAGGGTTCATGTTAGAGGTCGTTTGTTTATGTTGTGGAAGGCAGGGTGCAAAGTGCAAGCCTGACTGTTTTTGCACTTTGCAACTCATCCTTGACAAGTTTTGGAGCACAGACCTGTAGCCACCCCCATGAATTCAGTGCTGC
Organism: Xenopus borealis; assembly: GCA_024363595.1. NCBI lineage: Eukaryota > Metazoa > Chordata > Amphibia > Anura > Pipidae > Xenopus > Xenopus borealis. Next base: position 9,970,055 of record CM044437.1, on the reverse strand, counting down.
CTGCATTTTGTAGCTCTATATTCATGAGGGACTGAAGGGAGGAGGAACATAGGCATTCCCCTTCCTCTAACTTAGGGAATGGCAATGGACACAGGCTGAACTGGGGGCCTGATCTGCACTGCGTTCATGAGCATCATGAGCGAAACTGGCCCGTTTAATTTTGGGCAAAAATTAACAAGGTTGTGGTGAAAAAAAATGCTTCCCAAATTTTGCAAATGCATTGGAATCCATGGGAAGATGTCTATGTTTTTTCATCTTTATTTAGGGCATAGAAAAGTAAAACCCCATGGCAAACTTCTAATAATGATACCAGATTTTTTTTTTGCAAAAATTTAAATTTCACCATGAAACTGTTTCATGAGAAAACATCAACCTAGACATGGAAGGCTCTGATTTTTTTTTTCATCTGGGGCAGGCGATTCCCTACATCTTCCTCTGTCCAACTGGCTGCTTTTAAGTATTTTCTTTGCAATACATTGAAAGGAAATATTTATTGTTAAACCACTTTTAAGCGTATCTAATGCAAAGATTGCTGTGTTTCAAGGAATGTCTGACTAGCCATGTTTTGGCAACTTCTGCCTGGAGAGATAAAGGGGACACAAACACGCTTTTAAGGCTCAAAATAAACTTGTTAAGGGGATGGTAGATGGTTTAGAAGGTTATTAACTTAATGTAGGAGCCCTGGACACAGCGGGAAAACTTACCGTCCATATGGCACTGGCCAGATTGAATGCAAGATGGAATCTGTAATGCGTACATGATTAAATACATGGAAAAGAATGTTTATAGCTAAACTCCTCATAGACCCAGGAGAAGGCGTTTTACATTTATGCAAGATTCAATAGATTTTGCTTAAGAATTTCTTGTTTCTCAGACCATTATAATTATAGTATATTTATAAATTCACAAATGGTATCTTAAACAGTAATACAATTGTTCATACATTTTCTTGTGTATTATAATTGGTGTTGGGTTGTGTCTCCTAGAATGCACCAGAGAACCTGACATCCAGGTACCACTCTCATAATTAGATGGAGATGGTTCCAAATGGTTTAGAGGTTGTACTGGCTTAGGTTATATAGGGCCCAGCAGAAACCTGAAATCCAGGTACCACTCTCACAAAACTTAGATGGGAATGGTTCCAAATGGTTTAGAGGTTATACTAGCTTAGGTTAAAGAACCTGATAATTACTGTAGATAGAAATGGTTACAAATGGTTTAGAGCTCAAATTGACCCAGCAGAAAACCTAACATTCAGGTACCACTCTCCCAAGCATTAGTTAGAGATGGTTCCAAAAGGTTCAGAGCTTATACTGTCTTAGGCTATACAGGGACCACCAGAGATCCGGACATCCAGGTAAAAATTAGATGGTGACGTTTCCAAATGGTTTAGAGGTTATACTGGCTTAGGTTATAAAGGACACAGCAGAGAACCTGACGTCCAGGTAAGACTCTCACATCAATTAGACTTGGATGTAAAATGTCATAAAGGTTACACAGACTAAGGGCCCACCAGAGAACCTGACATCCAGGGCATACAACGAGATGCACATGGTACAGAATTAAGAAAGATTTATGTTGCAATGCATAGGGTTGATGTGAATTTGTCCCAGGCTTGGACTCACTAGGGCTTGGGTCCACCAGTAGATCTTGAATATAATTCATGATTGTACCTTTCTTTTTTCTATATTTTTCTAATCCTATTTCACATCAGGGATAGAACTAGGTGAAGGAAACAGGGGTGGCTGCCTAGGACACCGTGGAGTTGGGGGCACATCCTGGTGGCAGGGTAATATGTTCTAGTAACCAATGGGGGGAGGTGAGCAAGCAACTGGAGGGGAGCAGGTAAGCAAGTTATTGATGGTGGCGGAAGTGTAGAAGGGAAAGGTTATATAAGGGGACAGTGGAGGCAGCAGAGAAAGGAGTGGTGGGATGGATGGGCTCTCTGCCTTGGGTGCAATTACAACTCTGCCCAGCATTATTTCATATTCCTTTCATCTTCTTTGAGCATTCCTCTCTAAGGTTACATGTTACAGCTTAAAAGCAGCAGAGCTGAGCTCAAACATCCCTCTAAGGAGGTAATGTAATAAATGTTCTTGAGTTTACTTGTCTAGAAACCCATTAGAACCTTTCAGCAGGTTACATTTATGAGCTTGTTTTTATTCCATTACACAATTAACCTGCTACAAGTAGGGATTATACATGTCTACATTTTATTCTTTTTGTTGTTTTTTTTCCCAAGCAGGAAACAAACTGATACTGTACGAGTATATTCTTCATTTGGCCTTCCAGTTACGTTATGTAGGAAGAAACAGCTAAATCCAGCTACTGTTGTTTTAGAACCCATTAAGCAATTAGCTGTTCATCCTGAATTTATAGAATGCAATATAAAATAATTGTTTGTTATTAGCTTTACAGGCCGACGTTATTGCTTCGGCCAAGTTAAACTCCGGCATCTATTGCAACATTCGATCCCTCGGATTGAGCGTTCCTTGTTCTTTCCCTTCTTCCTCCCGCTAAAACATCTCCTTAATACTTTTATTGTTGAAACCAATTAAAAAGTTGCACAACTTTAATTACTCACAATGTCCCCCCGTGGCAAATATAATATGATCGAGTATAACACAACATCACTTACAGACTGGTGTCAGCATTTTGGGAACTCTCGACTCTCCCGCTAATAAACTCATTAAAGTAGCAAATGTCAGTTCGTTACTGGAGAAAGCGCATTACAGATATATTTATGTAGACTAATGGATAATTATACCAGTTGTGCATGCTAAATAATAGCATCCAGACAGAATATTTGTGTGAACGATGGCAACGCATAATACATGCAAATTACCTGACACAAATGAGACACAATCACCAAAGTGGTGATATGTTTCTGCATAATTCACTAGTATTGGAGCTGAAGGATTTCAGATTGAATTTTATTGCCATCAGGAGGAGACAATAAAAATTACTAAGTGGGCCTGGCAAATAACCTTGTGGGTTTTCATTGATAAACAAGACAACCAGCTGCTTAAAGTGAACTGGGCACAATTCACAAGACCATTAAAAATTTCAACGGCATATTTAAGGTTATATAATCATTTCTCAGATTATGTAGCCATTTGCATTATTTAGGTATGTCAGATCCTTTTAATGTTATAATGGCATATGAAAATAAATTTTTTAACATGCAAAAGTGCACTGTACATTAGCAATGTTTTCATTTGCAGAGAGGAGAACTATGGGAAATCATGTTCCATGAATTACATATTTTTAACAATTTCTTTTGGATTATGAATTATAATATGATAGTATCTAGTCCCTCCCTGCAATATGCTTACATGTTAGATGCATTCTGACCATTCTACATTATTACTGTTATGTTTGTTATTTATAAAAAAAAGTTATGGCCGCTAAAGAAGCCCTCCCATTTATAAAAGGGTCTGTGACACGTGGAAATGAATGCATATGTAATGTTCCCTTGTCTGGTGAATGTCAAGTTCTGCTTCATAAATTCTAGAAAATATGATTTCTTTGAGTTTCTGACCCAAGCCATTACTTGGGTCAATCCATACTTTTTAAGTGGAGCAAGTGGAGCTACTTATGTACGACTTTCTCACCCAAGCCATACTGTACCTCCTTTATTTTCTTTAGGTGAGACTTTCTGGTCCAAGCCATGATATTTTTATACTCAAGCATTGATGTATTTACTTTCTTTTTGTAGGGCTTTCTGACCCAAGCCATGATGTCTTCTTTAAGTAGGGCTTTCTGGCCAAAGCCATGATGTCTTTACATTCTTTATGTAGGGCTTTCCGATCAAGCCATGATATATTTATTCTCTTTATGTAGGGCTTTCTGCCCCAAGCATTTACGTCTTTACTTTCTTTTTTAGGGCTTTCTGACCCAAACCAAGATGTCTTTATTTATTTAAGGTTTTCTGACCCAATCCATGATGACTTTACTTTCTTTTTGTTGGACTTTCTAACAAAAGCAATGATTTCTTTACTTTCTTTATGTAGGGCTTTCCGACCCAAGTCATTATGTTTTTCTTTAAGAAGGGCTTTCTTACCCAAGCAATCATGTCTTTACTTTTTTTATGTAGGGCTTTCTGACCCAAACCAATACGTCTTTCTTCGTGTAGGGCTTTCTGATCCAATCCATGATGTCTTTATTTCTTTTTGTAGGGTTTTCGACTCAAGCCACAATGTGTTTGCTTTGGTATGCAGGAATTTCTGTCCCAAGCAAAGTTGTCTTTACTTACTATATGTAACCCAAAGCCATTTTTATTTCTGTCCTAAACCATAATTTATTGATTTTCACTATGTAGGACTTTCTCATCTATTACTACTATGTATAGTAGTTTCAGTAGTGAGAATACTATTTCCCCACCAAACCCCAGGAAAAGAGAAAAGTTGTGTCTTCTTATAGGAGGGGTTGTATTCTTTTATTCCTCTATTCCCCTTTCTATTTAAACAGCATTTCCTGCTACCACTCTACATTTGCGTAATCTAATAAAGGTCACCAAGTTTGTACCAGGTCTAGTAACCCAAAGTAAGCAGATGATTGCTTTCTTTAAGGTGTCCAGTAAATGCTACCTGGAGACTGGGTTCTATAAGTTTCTGGTGCAACTCTTTGACTGTTGTTACTTTGATCTTTGAAGCTTCCCAATGTTTCCGACTGCTATGGACATAGGGGTCTCCCTAAAAATTATCATTTTGTTTATTAGATTAACTTAGTAGTTTTCTTGGATACTCTGTGATTTTGCAGCTTGACTTTTGCTGGAAAACTGAATATTGGGCATGCCTGATATATAAGCTAGCTCTACACACAATATTATAGTCATGTATCTTCGGTTTTTCCCCAATGGCACCTTCTGATGCTGTAGGGCTCTGAAAATGTCCTCCTCTTCAACTCTAAAATAGCTCTGAATTCTGCTGAAAACAAAAGGGAAGAAGCTACATGATGTCCTTGTCCTACTTAGCCTTTAAGGGGCATATTATATTCCTGAAAAATGTAACAGCAGTCACAAAACAACCCCCCCCCCCTTTGCAGCTGGACTGAAAGTAAGAATTATTACTGCCTCTGAGAAAGAAACATAAACAAGAGACTTGGCTGCAGAATTTGATATGTTGCAATGTAACAGATGCTCCCTGAACAGGGCAGATTAGGCACAGTCTAAGTTTGCAGGAGAGAGAACAGCACTGTAGTCACCTGCCCGTTCCCAATTCAGTTATATAATGGCATCAATTCTAGTAACACCATCCTTGCTGTATTTAGATACATCTGTATACAGGTACTGCATATATCTGGGTCCTCTACATAGTTTAAAATATATGTTTCATTTATTTGGTTCCACTTGTTGTTATAATGCCTTTTCTTATTCTGTTACATATCCTTGCACATTGGAGAACAAACTGTGCAACCATATCACTTATGCTGTCTAACACTGTCTGCCAGCATGAGTATATCACTTGAAAGCTGGATAATGCTGTCTGGGGTAGGAAGCATGCACAATATGCCTTCCTCAAGGAAAAGAAAAATAATTAATTTTATTATTTATTTATATATAGTGCAAACATTGCACAGTTGTTTCTTGTAGAAGGGCTCCATTAAGACACAAGTGTAAGAACAATGTTTGGATTCAAAAAATGTCCTTTTTGCACTTGTTCCTAGCAATATGTGGCCACTGTAGGGAGTGCTATTGAGCCTGTCCAACCTGCATTCATGGACACCAGGAAACAATAGAGGTACCACCAGGGCTGCATAAAGAATCAGGGTTGTCCTAGGACACAACATCAGCCCTCCATATTCCCATTAATGATCAAGGAAAGCACAATCTGTCCATGCACCAATCATATCTACTGCCAGATTTAGGTGGTAGGTTAGGGGTTTTTTTTTGCCACCTCCCAACCCTAGATGCTGATTAAGGTCCTTGGGTGACTTTATGTTAAATACGGGCCTGACTACTACTAAACCTAGATATGGACCATTCTTTCATGGTTCCTCAAGTGCAGTGGTATCCCACTAGTGCTTCACAAGCAACATGGTGCTCACCAGCCCTTTGATGTTACTCCCAGTGGCCACAAAGTGGTGCAAAAAGAACACTTTAACATCAACAGAAAGCCTCCTGAAACAGGTTGTCCACTTGCAGCTACAAATAGTCAATCAAAGCCCTTAATTGGTGACCCTCAGGAACTTTTTTCATGTTTGCTCCCCCACAGAAACCTTTCCTTGCACATGGGAAATGGAAATGGTTGTGGTGCTCATCTGTCCCAAAAGACAGCCAGTCATCGCATTTAACTACCAATAACCCACAGACGATAGTGGAAAACTGTGAACTTTTACAGCTTTGTTCATGCTGCATGCCAGTATTCAGGGGCGCTCTCCGCCAATGAGGCGAGTTGAGGCACTCGCCTCAGGCGGCAGCGCCCCCTTTGGTTACCAGGGGCGGCAATAATGCCGCTTCTGGTAACTAAGAGCTGAATTTCCGGGTTGAAACTCGGAAATTCGGCTCTTGCGTGCTCTGCACTAGCGCCGTGGACTCTACCTACCCCTGTCTGGCGCTCACTTTTGAGCGCCGTGGGGAAGCGGGGGGCAGCAATTTATACAGGCACGGTATTTATACAAGCACGGTATCTCTTATATAGAAACCCATTATCCAGAGAGCTTCGAATTATGAGAAAGTGATAGATTACATTTTTTACAAATAATCCAATTTTTAAAAAATGCATCTGTAATAATTAAGCAGTACTTTGTACTTGATTCCAACTGAGATATAATGAATCCTTATTGGAAGCAAAACCAGCCTATTGGGTTTATTTAATGTTTACATTATTTTCTAGTAGTTATGAAGATTTACATTATAGAAAGATCCATTATCCAGAAAACCCAAGGTCACAAATATTTTTGATAACAGGTCCCATACCTTTATGATGTATAACCTCTTTATATGCACATTTATTATCTATGGGTGCCTCTGTAACACCTTGGTGCACCTGAACTGCTCCAGAGTCAGGAAGGCTTATGAATCAGCTGTCACGGATAGCAATCTGCCTTCAGAACAACTCATTTATCCTTGTAAGATCCAAGTGCCAGCAGACTCCCCTTATCTATCTCCCCTTCAGTCTCCTAGGAACTTGCACAGTAAAAATCAATTGTTCTAGTAAAGGCAAGTGGCAATAAGGCTGAGTTGACTAATGCTGCCTGTCTAAGCAGTAAAACCTTTCCGGGTAACTTTACCCACTTGCACGTCTACCTGTATGTTCAGAAGGCCAACCAGCTGTAAATACAAACGTGCGTAAAACACAGATGATAAACTGAGACATAGTTGCTGTCTATGACCTTCTACATGTTCTACTGAACGTGAACACTTTTTGTTTTGTTTTTGACTGTCAAAGAACCCATTGGTTGTGAGTGATGTAATTCAGAACTGTCAGCCACCGTGTCCTTTAAAATACTTAGACTCTAACTCATTAAACTTGTGTCCTTGTACTTTCCTTTATATTGAGCCATCTCAGCTCTGTAGAACGTACCCATCAGTGCCGGACACCCTTTTGGTCAAGGATAACAGCAGATAATGCGCTTCCAATCTTACCTATAAAAGCATTCAATCTAATTTAATTTGAAAAGTGTCAGCTATTGTTTATTTCCATTGAGCAGCCTTATATTGGATTGCACATTTATAGACAGAGGAACCTTGCTCCGCATTTACCAAGATAGATAGAAGCATTGATGTTAAAGGTCCATAGAACACTTACATTTCCTTGCAGAACTGGGCTTCATTGGTTCATTGGCATTGGTTTATGTTATCTCTTTGTGGAGGCTTTTGTAATAAAAATAACTCAAGGAATCGTGGGACAGGGTGAAAATGCAAGGGTTTTTTTGCACTGGGTACCTTGCCCATTTGGTATTCAAGAGGAGTTGGCAGGGGGTTGATACCCCTTTGGACATCTCCCAGTGGTGGTGGTGGTGGGCAGACTGGCCTGAAACCATCTGGGTGTTTAGTGTGTGTATTACAGTAGGCCTAACTGCTCCTAGGGCTTCCCCTTTGTTCATATCCTACATGCCCACTAGTGATGGGCGAATCTACCCAGTTTCGCTTCGCCGAAAAATTCACGTAGTTTTCAACGCGCGTCACTGGCCGTGAATTCACCCCTGGTGAATAAATTTGCCCATCACTAATGCCCACTCCAACCTTCCCTAGCAGCTTTCATTAATAGACAACACCCACCACCTCCAGTGATGTGCAGGTTGGTCAGTAATATATATAGCTGGGAGTTACATATTTAGATAGATTTAGATACAGATAATCCCCCATCAGAATAGATGAATGCCAACAAAACTGTCACAAAAAAGGCTGAGAGGTGGGGATTGTATACTGGGAATTTAATTATCTACCTTACAAGGACCAAACATGGAGGCGCTTCAATTCCCCTATTTAGTTCAAGAAATATGAAAAAAAAAAAGCTTAGGGATCCGCTAATGCAGTTTTGGCCCTGCAAAGTTCCCTGCAGTGAGTTGTACTAAAATACCACTTATTAAAGGATAAGTGAACTTTTAAAATAAGTAAATGTAAAATTGATGAAATTGCTATTCTAAGATGTCATTTACATTCATTATTTATTTTCTTTTTATTCCAGGATATTAAAGGGCACCTATGGCTTAAAAAAGTTACCCCCAACCAAAGGTGCAGGCCAGTACCAGTACAGGCAAGCTCGTACTGTTGGGGCCGCTTTTCTTAATGCGCTTGCGCGTCATGTCACACGCGCACAAACGAGCATGCGCGTCTACTGTCTCCCGGTGAGAGCTTTCGTGCGCTGGCGGGGGCAGTTTTTTAAAAAAAAAAAGTACTGGTACCCCTAACTGGAATGTGGGCTCTATCAGCCCGCACCTTTGGTCAGGGGTAACTTTTTTAAGCCATAGGTGCCCTTTAAGGGATACATGTGCTGTTAATATGAATAGATTTTGTTACAACTGCGCCACCTGCTGGTCATTTTCTGACCTGTCTGACCACCAAGTAGTCAAGGAAGTTGTCAAGAGTAATGATGGGGGAATCTGGGGCGTTTCGATCGGCAAATCGTGGGAATTCACCACTAATTTGCTGGTTTTGCTTCCAGTTAGAATGAATGATTACTTTGGATCACTTAAGTAACAAATACTCTGTTATTACAGAGAAAAAGGAAATCATTTTTAAAAATTTAGATTATTTGGATAAAATGTAGTCTATGGGAGACAGTCATTCCTTAATTCAGAGCATTCTGGATAACGGGTTTTTGGATAACCAATCCCATACCTGTAGTTACCAATAAGCAAAAAGTATGTAAGCCCCATTGAGCAATTTCAGTTGCAAACTGTGCCCGGTTAAATTCAATGTGGATAGCAGTGCTGCCTCTGAAACAAATCGAATAGAAAAAGTAGGTGTCGTACAGTTGGTTTCACAACAAACTTGCGGACAAATTAGCACTTTGGCGTCTGAAATAATGTTCGCATTGGGCCAAGGTTTGTTTAGTCCCAGGGGGTTTCAGCAATGTTTATTTTATTGTTGCTTAAGGTTTTCTCTGGCTCTACGGAGAGACATTCCTCTTGTTTATTTTGTCATCTGGGAAAATCTGTGATATTAGAAACAGCCTTAATCTGTTTATAAATGCATGACAGAATACCAGGACCTTGCCAACAAGGCTTACTTTCCCCTAGATATTAAGACTGATAGCACTGCGGAGTATTTATTTAGTAAATGAAACACAATCTCCCCATTGAGAGGGAAACGTAAGAATGAAGATGCCTTCTAATAAAGCCACCATGGCCCGGTCAGCCTTGAAATCTGTCGAGGGAAGATTCCTTGTAAGAAACGGATGACGGACAAACAAGCCTGGGGTGGAAAATAATAAGGTTTTGTATGATATTGATGTTGGTGAGAGTTGAAAATGACTTGTCCTTCAGGTTCAGCCTGTGTATGATAATCAAGCCAAACACCCCCAGCAATACATTGCCTTATGGAGTTAATAGATATGGGACCTGTTATCCAGAATGATCAGGTCCTGGGGCTTTCTGGATACTGGATCTTTCTTTAATTTGGATCTTAAATCTACTAGAAAATCATGTAAACATTAAATAAATCTAATAGGCTGGTTTTGCTCCCAGTAAAGTCTTATGCTGGCCATTCACAGGCAGATAAAGCTGCCGATATCGGTTGTTTAGACCAATTTGACAGCTTATCTGCCCGTGTATGGGGGCTTCCGACGGGTCTTCCTGACTGATATCTGGATGCAATACCGATCGGGAAGGTTGGACTCTCTTCCGACCGACCCGTCGGAAGTCCATTGCGCTTGTCATAATCCGATCGTTCGGCCATAGGATTACCCCGATATAGCCCTGCCAGTTAGTGACATAACGGGGAAAGATCCGCTTGTTTGGCGAAACGAGCGGATCTTTGCATCTATGGTCAGCTTTAGTTTGGATCAAGTACAAGGCACTGCTTTATTATTACAGAGAAAAAGGTAATCATTTTTAAAAATTTGGATTAGCTGGACTAAATGGATTCTAAGGGAGATGGCCTTTCCTTATTTCAGAGCTTTCTAGATATAGGGTTTCCGGATAACAGATTTAGTACCTGTAGACTGAAATATTGTTGACCCTAATGCTAGTAATAGATACTTGCAGATATATTCATAGCTTCCAACCAAATTCCCTGCTCTTCTTTGAGTCTAGGGCCTCGAAATTAGTTGTGAAGATACTGGTGCCATTGAACCAAAAGCAACAGAAACCAAAAATGATTTGTTGAGGGAAGTCTAGTAGAAGTAATTCAGGGGGAAAATATGTCAATTTATTTGGAATACCCTAGAGACAAAAGCTCACCACTTGGTTACAAAGCACAGCCAGGACAGTGATCCCCAAACAGTGGCTTGGGGGCAACAACCCATTGGATGTTCCTCCCAGTGGCTTCAAAACAGGTGCTGATGTTTGAATTATTGGCTTGGAGCAAAGTTTTGGTTACATAAAAACCAGGTAAGCTGCCAAACATAGGGGCAAATTCACTAAAGTGCAAAAATGCACTAGCGTTGCCTTCACCGACGTTTGCCGCACTTAAATTCACTAAGATGCGAATTTGCGGCGAACGGTAGCGAAGTGGTGCTACCGTTACTTTGCCAGGCAAAGAGCATTTACACTAGCGATGCCTAATTTGCATACGGCAGGAACTTAGGCGTATAATAGAAGTACATGTTACAGCCACTACATTCCACTACACAAGCCCAGGAAACCTTTTCTAAATTAAATAAAGTTGTTCTATTGCCCTACATGTGCCCCCTGTATAGTTGAGTTGCCATATGTCAGGAAATGTAAGAGGGAAGGTGGGTAACCCTAAAAAAAAATTTCGCTGTTTTTCAGACTATCACCCTACAAAAGGTAAAAGACGCCAGCATTTCAAACTCCTATCTATTGTATTGAACTTCATCAAATCTGACCTGGCGAAGTAATGTCTAGCGTAAGAGGTAACGTTCACAAAAATTAGCGTGAATTAGCGTAGTTACGTCCCTTCTTCAGTGTGCAACTTCGCCTGGCGTAAGGGTGCGAAGTTGCGCAAGTTGATCTCCTTTGCTAGTGAATTTTTGCCAGGGACACTGTTAGTGAATCGGCAAAGTTGCGAATTGACATCACAATGGCGAATTAGCGCTAGCGTTAGACACTTCGCGCTTTAGTGAATTTTCCCCGTAGCTTCTGGCTACCAGCCTACATAGTGAATACCAAATAGCCAATCACAGCACTTATTTGGTAACCCCCAGGAAAGGTTATCATGCTTGTGTTGCCCCCCAATGCTTTACATTTGAATGTAGCTCATTATATAGTTGGAAATCTTAGGAATGATCCTGGGCTTTTTACCCATAATGTTTCTGATTTCAAATAAGGTAAAAATTCTACCTAAATCCAGTTCTTTACTTTATTTTGATTTGGCTTCACTTGTGCTTGTAGCAGCAATGCAAGTGAAGGCAAATAGATACATTAGAGTGAAACTAGTGACTCTGCATAGAACAGATACAGTAAAAAGGTGGTAATGGAAAGTGATCAGCAACGAATGAAATGCAAATATATAAAAATTGCTGCAATTTAAATGCAGATACAGATATATATATATATCTGTATCTGCATTTAAATTGCAGCAATTTTTATATATTTGCATTTATATATATATATATATATATATATATATATATATATATATATATATATATATATATATATATATATTAGTTGAACAATAGCAGCCAAGGATGTTACAGGTTTTGTTATTGTCAAGTAGATGTTCCAGAGAGCTGAGAAGCTCTACAGGGAAAAAGGCTGAGCATTATTCATCTACTACTCTGGAATTACAAGTAGCTTGTGAAAACTGAGGGTGTAGTTGCAGTTCCCTGTAGGAGTTTGAATTGTCACTCATGTAATTGTGCAATTTTTCTCCAAAGAACTTGAATATTAAGCAGTAGTCGGGTTTCTCCTCTAAACAAGTCTCCTACATTGGCTTGCACACCCCTTTGATTCTACTTCACAGTCCATTTCTTCTCTGGACCTTCACTCTAGTCAGTGCTGAACTTGGCCAGTGGGACACTGGGAATAAAACCCAGTGGACCCTGGCCCTTATGTGCCCCACCGGCCCAAACCTACTCTCAACCAAAAATTCCTGGTGCTCTCTCTGATCAATCATCGATTGAAGCAAGAAGTAAAAGATACACCAGGGGGAGAGGCCATTGGGTATCATACCTGGAGAAACTCATAACCAGCATGGGGCCATTGATCAGGTGTGGGGCCCTTGAGGTGGCAGCCCTGCTGGGCCTCATATACCAAAGTCTGTAGCTAACTCCACTTCAGAAAGAATTGTATTGGCCTTGACTCACTCAAGTGCTGCACTACCATCTTGCCCTATAGTTCCTTTCTGCTTTTTGGAGTCCTGGACTTTCAAAATGGCACTTTAGTGAAAATCTCCTACCTAACCTTTGCTTGTCCTTTAATCAAAGAACATGCAAGGCATTGTGGTAATTGGAGCCTTGACTTATCAGAACCAGCAAAGCACAGATTGACCACACTTAGGTCTCACCAGCCACAAATGACCTCCAAAGAGAAAGGACTATTCCATGTTGACATTGTTGGGAAAGAAAAACATCAGAGACAATGTTTCAAGTCTTAGTTTTGGTGAACTCTAAAATGTCCAACCATATTTCCATTCATCTTGCAAGCTATATAAAGCAAACAGTAATGCGTCTTTAGTTTTTATCTTGAACACTAAAGATGAGGAAGCACATTTACTTTTAAAAATGAATTGCTTAAATACATTTCCTGGCTTTGTTTATTTTGCCTTTCTAGTAGCATCAGAATAATTGACACAAATGAGGACCCATAAAGGCAGACTTGCCTTTGACCTATCCATGGTACTGATTAAGAAATCACTCTTTCTAATTTTGATACCTCGGTCAATTAGCTTATTGAGAGCATCTGTATAATTCTGATTTATGTTGCTCAAAAATGAGCTGTATCACTGGTACCAAAGTATGTTTGAAGCAAGGCTGAAAATAGTATTCTTCCCTTTCTATCATCTTTTATAATACTCTGTTGACTTGGATTGTCGGTTGGAATGTAGAAGACTTCTCCTGGCCCTGATTAGTGCTGTAGATCATAGTCAACCTGAACTACAAGAGCTAGCCTGGTGCAAGGTGCATTGACATTTTTGGGGAAGAAAAACAATGTTTCAAGTCTCTAGTTTTGGCAAACTCTAAAATGTCCAGTCGGGAGCCTAGGAGGTTTTGCACCTATAGCAAGGATTGCTGTCCCCCTCTGATACCACCACACCAAGCCCACATGTGACATAGATGATAGACACAGATACTCAGACATGGAAAGACAAGGAACTCGTCCAATGGCAAGCTACTGAAGGTGTGTGCTGCTGTCCATACATAATTAAAATATTTTCTGAAATTGTGCTTTCCATAGAAGTCTAGGAGCCTAGGAGTTTTGGTGCCCATAGCAAGGCTTGCTGTCCCTGCACCTACCCATGGTCCCACCACACCAAGCCCTTGTGTTGGACACAGACACTCACATGAGAATTGTTAGGAAACACAAGGAGCTGGTCCAGTGACAAGCCACTCATAGTCCATACTGTATGTGACATGGATGATGGACACAAACACTCAGACATGGAAATTGTTAGGAAAGACAAGCCAGTCAAGAGATGTTCTGTTGTCCATACCATAACTAACATATTTTCTGGAATTGTGCTTTCCCCACTTAAAAAAAAAAATAGTTGCTTCCTAAAGAGGTGCCTCCTATTTTTCATTTCAGCCTTGGGTCCTTTATATTTTAGCTTCAATATCCACTTGTTCATTCAAACAGGAATAAAATGTTGAGTGAAGTTCAAGGATATAGTCACAAAACTGAATTTATTTTTTGGACAATTCCATTGCAAAATCAAATATACAAAGTGTCATAACATTTTGTCCTTTGTATCATGTTCATCCCTAAATTCTTTTCTCTTCTAACTAAGAGCAGATGATGGTAAAGCAAACTGACGTATATGCTGCCTTAACCGTAAACCAAACACAATACATTTCATTATTTTTAATTTGATTTAAAACAGAAACCGAGTCAGAAACCTGAGTTGGACTTGGCTTGATTCCAGTAAAATGGGATAATGTTGAGTTAGGATCCAACTGAAATAAAGGCAACTAGGGTAGCATCATGCATTTATCTTATTTGTGTTAATAACTACAATTTTATACACTAGGTAAGGAGAAACAAGGTAAATTCTACTGAATAAGAATATTGTTATAATGCCCAAGATCCAACATTAGGGATGCACCGAATCCAGGATTCGGTTCAGGATTTGGCCAGGATTCGGTCTTTTTCAGCAGGATTCGGATTCAGCCGAAATCCTTCTGCCCAGCCGAACCGAATCCGAACCCTAATTTGCATATGAAAACTAGGGGTGGGGAAAGAAATTGCATAACTTATTGTCACAAAGCAAGGAAGTAAAAAATGTTTTCCCCTTCCCATCCCTAATTTGAATATGCAGATTAGGGTTCGGATTCGGTTCAGTATTCAGTTCGGCATCTTTCTCGAAGGATTCGGGGGTTCGGCCAAATCCAAAATAGTGGATTCTGGAAAATATAGACAAACATAACTCATGATGTCATGCGTTAAAATTGGATTCAAAATTTCGTTAAAATTGGATCTTACAGCTAAGAGATTCCCTTTAATGTAGACATTTATGTACACAACTGAGTTGACCTTCTACAGGTATGCAAGAGAAAACTACATGGTCCACTACTTATCTCTAGTATTGTACTAGGGGTTCATTTAGATTAATCTATCACAAGCTTACAGCATGTTTAGTCTTTAAACAATATCTAAATAGGAAATGCCAGTGGCTAATAATTGTGACCAGTATTTCAAAAGCCCTATGTTATTTATTTATAGGGAGACTGATCCTGGATGACGTACTAAGACAGATGAGTTTATGAGATCAATGATGCTGTTTTCCATATTCTAGCAGACTTCCTCAATTACTTAAAAGTTACTTAAAATTACTTTAAAGTTATCATGTCATACAAGCAAGTTCTTATGGCTCTTAGCAAGGCAAGGAACATCTAGTAGGCCTTTAGTTTAGAGATCCCTTCTGTATGCTATACACTCCCCACCATATCTCAGGGAAGAGGATGTCTGCCTGCTTAAATGTGGAAAAGCCTACAAATAATTGAAAAAGCTTGTTATGATTAACACATTCTTCTGAGCATGATATAAAGCTGGTCATACATGGGTCGACTTTCCCTGCCAAGTTGACTAGCTTATTGCTCCATGTCTTGGCCCAAAACATATTTCTCCTAACACAAATAACAGGACCATATCTGACAAAACAAGAGTTTGCTGGGGAATATTGTGTAAGGGCATTGGTACTGAAGAACCTAAACCATACTGGATACTACACATTGAGGGGAATTACTGAGTAAATACTTTCCATCCAAAAAATGGTTACATTGTTAAGAGGAAACAGCATGGGATAGGTAATTTAGAGCTATCTTCTCTGACATAATTGTTCAGAATAAAGAAAAGCTACTATGTTTCACATTTAATGCATCAGTGCAGAACAGGACGTCGCAATAGTGAATAATTTTCTCCTCAATGGAATAAAAAACTAATGTGCTTTAAACCCCACAGGGAATGTTCTTGAATTGCACATGCCTGTGTATGTGTTCTTTAACAGGGCCTCAAACCTTCTCTGCAAAATGTCCTAGACACCCACACCTTGTGTCTATCTACTGTGAAATCTAAATGGGGAACAGCCTATTATTTGTTTAGCTGCCTTGGTGACTATTTGTTAGTGGTCATGGTTTATATGAGCAGAAAGAGGAAGAAAGCAAATAAAGAAAGTAGAAGGTAAGGCAGCGTAAGATAAAGAACCAGAGAGAAATGAGAAAATATAAAGAAAGAATGGAAGTGTAAGATAAGAAGAAAAGCAGTGCAAGAGAAATACATAATAAGATAAAACGAGAGAAAGGAAGAGTAAGAAAAAAGAAAAAGTGAGACAGAGAAAGAATAAAATGAGAGAAAGAGAAAGGAAGAGTAATATAAAAAATGGAAAGGAAGAGTAAGAGAAAAAGAGAAATTAAGGAAGATGAAAAAGAAATAGAAAGGAAGAGTAAGATAAAAAGAGAAAGGATAAAGAGAAACAAGGAATGAAAGAAAAAAAGTGAAAGTGAAAGGAGAAAGGAAAACAGTCAACAAATGAGAACGAATTGTCCCTGTATTTTGGCACTATATGTATTCTGCCTTGTGTTCTGGGTATTATACATGGAATAAGTGCTGTATTTATCCTGCCTTGTGTTCTGGGTATTATACATGGAATTGGCACTGTATTTATCCTGCCTTGTGTTCTGGGTATTATACATGGAATAAGTGCTGTATTTATCCTGCCTTGTGTTCTGGGTATTATACATGGAATTGGCACTGTATTTATCCTGCCTTGTGTTCTGGGTATTATACATGGAATAAGTGCTGTATTTATCCTGCCTTGTGTTCTGGGTATTATACATGGAATTGGTGCTGTATTTATCCTGCCTTGTGTTCTGGGTATTATACATGGAATTGGTGCTGTATTTATCCTGCCTTGTGTTCTGGGTATTATACATGGAATTGGCATTGTATTTATCCTGCTTTGAGTTCTGGGTATTATACATGGAAATGGAGCTGTATTTATCCTGCCTTGTGTTCTGGGTATTGTACATGGAATTTATACTGTATTTATCTTGCCCTGTGTTCTGGGTATTATACATGGAATTGGCACTATATTTATCCTGCCCTGTGTTCTGGGTATTATATATGGAATTGGCACTATATTTATCCTGCCCTGTGTTCTGGGTATTATATATGGAATTGGCACTATATTTATCCTGCCCTTTGTTCTGGGTATTATATAGGGAATTGGCACTATATTTATCCTGCCCTTTGTTCTGGGTATTATATAGGGAATTGGCACTATATTTATCCTACCGTGTCTTCTGACCTAGTATAAAGCAATCTTCGGAAAAAATATCTTTTAGGGCTCTTACCAACAAGTGTTTTTTACCTCCGGTTTCATGCGTTCAGCCGCAGGGGATCGCAAGAGTAGGCGCACTTGATTCTTTTCAGTGTGGCTGTACTCACACAGACACATGTAAGCGCCGAACGCAGGTTGAGACACAGTATGTTGCGTTTTACCTGCGTCCGGCTCTTACATGCGTCTGGTGAGTACAGCCACATTGAAAAGAACCAACTGCGTCTACCCCTTCCAGAATGCAGGGGAGCGCAGGTAAAAAAACGCTCATCTGTAAGAGCCCTTAGTTGTTTTTTTTTAACGAAAATTGCCCTTTGCCTGTGCTTTTTTTCCTTTTGTACCTTTAAGGGTTCTTACTCACGAGTGGTTAAAGCTGGAATAGACGAAAGCAATTCTTTTCAATGGGGCTGTACTCACACAAGTGTATTTAGGTGCCGACCGCATGAAAAATGCAGCATGTTGCGCCTCAACCTGCGTTTGGCGCTTAAATGCGCTTGTGTGAGTACAGCCCTATTGAAAAGAATTGCTTGCGTCTATTCCTGGAATGAGGGGAGCGCAGCTTTAACCGCTCGTAACAGCCCTAAAAGTTATTTCTTCTCTCTCTGTCGCCATCAGTGAGTATTCACATTTTCCATTATTATAATAATAGATCCCATTCAATTCCAGATTTGTAAGGTCTTAAGCACATAAAAAAAAAAGAATTTTATTTAACATCTTGGCCAGTTGTGATGCATGTAGAAAATAGCACTGCGGTTGTGCTCTGAATGTCAGATCTTACGGGATTGAAACTGCATGCAAATATATCCACTCCTAACGTTTCCCTTTTGTAGAGAGGCAGCATTAGACTTTAATTGCTCTGGTCTTGTGCGAAATAGAGGAGCAATTAAGTTGTAGAGGAGACTATCTGTTTAAACAAGGTTATGTCCGAACAGAAAGGGGACGCGGTTCAGAAATAAAATGCTCACAGAATGTAATGTAATTCCCATTTACAATCCAAGGCCAGCCAGGGAGAAACGCCAATTACTCATAATTTATTTATTTTTTTCTTCATTTAATTGTGGAAGAAAATTCAAGGAGCAGGGGTGGGGGGGGGGTTAGAAAAAAAAGGAGAAATAGACAAAAAGTAAATGAGTAAATGTAACAATCTGAATAAGTAAGAGACAAAAAACACTTTTAGGGCCCTTACACACGGGCGTTTTTACCTGCGCTCCCCTGCGTTCCGTTTT
>CM044437.1:9928714-9938519 GCA_024363595.1 Xenopus borealis | reverse complement strand
CCCCCCGGCCTACCTCTCCCCGCGGGCCAATGCCCATAAGTGGCTACTTACTCCTCTGTGCAGGTCCCCTCCGTGCAGGTTCCCGGGCGCCCATCTTCTTCAGCAACATCTTCTTCCTGTATCTGAGCCAAACCTGATGTAACATTTGTACATGGTACATATACAATGTATACACAATTTAATCATTTAGGGGTAAATTTATCAAAGAGTGAAGTGAAGAGTGAAGTTCCGCCACTAGAGGGAAATTCCGCCGCTCTCCATTCATTTCTATGGGATTTTGAAAGGCGTATTTATCAAAGGGTGAACTTTCACTTCACCCAATGATAAAAACACCTTTCAAAATCCCATAGAAATGAATTGAGAGCAGCGGAATTTCACTCTAGTGGCGGAACTTCACCCTTTGATAAATTTACCCCTAAAAGAGAACTGAAGTCTAGAAAAAGAATATGACTAGAAATGTTGTATTTCATAAAACTGTTGAAGCCCAGAAATTCAACAACCCTCATAACAGCTATGATTCAGGCCTTCAAAGTTGTCCTCTGGATCTCTCCTTCTTCTGCTTATTAGTGAGCCTTGTCTGTGACATTTATATTGTATATATACTATATATTGTGAGTGAGTCCCAAAGCTCGGATTATGGATAGCAGCCCACTGCATGTGCATGGAATCAGCACAAAAGAATATGGAAGAGCTTCTGGGGGCTATTCGGAGGCCCAGATCTTCTGCTAAAGGGCTGTGGTCACCTTGGCTGGTTCAGAAGTTCCAAAACATAAGGTGAAACATTTCCCATTCTACTTCTTTGTTCAGTTTAAGTTCTCCTCTTTCCAGTGGTTCTGAACCTTTTTGTCACAAGGCATCATCAACATGGTTTGTGACCCTATTGGAGGCTGCCTGGGAGATGCCAATGATCAACAGCTTGAAGGCTGCCCAATAGACACCCCTGAACCATCTGTGGTCCTATTCTGATGCTCCATCCTGGCTCTTGTAGCTGTAGTTGCTTCTACATCACAAGATTAAAGCTTTACTAAAGTGTAGCTAAGATTCCAAATGAAACTTTGCCTCCAGTTTAATGGGCTTGTAGTTGAACAAACTTGCTTTATCGAATGAGGCTGACAATTGACTTTAATGGACCTTCCCGGCTGCCAGGCTGGAGAACAGCTTATGTCCGTAAACCTCATCCCTCCATAGGGTTGTACTTCCAGCAGGATCACAATTCATTAGGGCAGGGCTGCAGCTTTTTGAAGGACTTGTGGTTAATTCATTCAGCCTCAGGATTCTATAAGCCAACTCAGTTTCCAGCCTTTGTATTTACTTTATGGTCTGCACTTGGACCAAACGTGGAACAAACAGCTGCAGTACTGATTAGTAGGCAGCTGAAACCCATATGCAGGCCTTCACTGTCCCTACTTAAATAAGATATGAAGGTCCTGTCCTTAAGCATTGTGTTCACTGCAGTTAAAACCTACAAAGGAACTTTATAACTGTTTCATGTGCAAGTGTTTTCTTTCTCTTTTAGGTATAATTGTAAAGGGAATGGTGGATGAAATACGTAAGCAAGTGAGCAAAACAAAATAGATATACTTAATTATAGTTCCAAAAGGGACATATTGTTGATAGCATGTAGCATGTCTATCTAAGACAGTAACATTGAGGTCAATGTCACACAGTGCACTGGGTACCTGGCCATGTTGGGCACTTCTCAGCTGGTGGAAAACACAAAGAGAGGATAGTCACCTAGTACCATGGGCTGAATGATTTTTGGGCAGTGAGCATCTTTTGAAGTCCTGCCCCTTCTACCTACTGTGTGTTGGAATTGCCATCAGACTCTAAGTTATGGGGTGGTTAGCAAAGTTGCAGTCTATGGTGCATTGCTAATCAACTAAGCTGGTAAAATAAGGCTTTGGCTATGAACTGTAAAAGACCTCATGGTGGTCATGCCGGGTTTGGCCTGAGTTGAGAAGAAACCATGGGCAAAAAGGTGGTCCTCAAGGTAGCAATATTAAAATTCATGTGTAAAGACACCTTCTACTGGGTTGAGAAAGCATGGGTTAGGGTTGGTAGGAAAATTCCCAACCCGCATATTATTAAAGGCTATCATTTGGAGAGTTTATAGTTGTATATGGATATATATAGCAGGCTAAATCTCCCAAAATGTTCATTATTGTCTACCTATTTTCCCCTCTCCTACCCCAGCCCACAGCCACAGATCTATGGTTTATGGCCCAATGAACTTATGCTTATCAGCATTAAATGTAGATAATTAATTGGGTCTGACTTGGGGTTTTGGGTCACTGAAAATTTCCAGTATATTTTAAGCACCAAACCTCAATAAAAAGGAAATATTTCAGTCCCAGCTCTGCGTTCAGGGTTAAACTCTTTTAACATAAATTCTTTATCACCAGCCAGGACCTAATGGACGTTCAGCCCACCGCACGGCCGTTGAGAGCTTTTTTTTCCCCCCTCTCCATGCATTTTTTAATATCCGTCACCTTAAGCGGGGTTATGATCTTGCTGGAAGTCAGAAACAAGACCGCATTGTCATTTAATTGCCCAGTCATTGGATCCTCTGTGTGTGTTTTCCAAAAAGTAATTATTTGTTAAGGAGGAATGTATCTACCCAAGACGTACTTCTAACAGACGACTGGAGTACTAGAACATTATTGATCTGCGGGAAGCGGTTGGGAGGTATCTCTCTCTCCCCCTCTCTCTCTACAGTAATTGCTACAGGAATCACTTCACAGAGAATTGCTATTTACCTGAATAATAGGTCTTCTCTGAAACACAGTCAGGTGAGCAATAGCCAGGCAGCTTAAGAGTAGTACATCTGGGTACTCACTATAATAGTCCTGTATCTAATAGCCCCAACTATAGTCATAAAGAAAGGTATCAAATTAATTTTAATGTAGAATTACTTTGGCCAGATTATAAAAGTGTCCATCCCCCACACCCCATAGTTCTGGTTTGACTATTTTTTCTTCCTTGCTTTGGACAGGAGGGCTGCTCCTTCAGCTGAGTTCTCTGTGGACAGAAGCCGTCACCTGATGTCATTTCTGGCTATGATGGGTCCTAGCCCAGACTGGAATGTTGGACTCACCTCCGAGGATCTCTGTACCAAAGAGTGTGGCTGGGTTCAGAAGGTGATCCAGGATTTGATACCATGGGATGCAGGCACTGACAGTGGGGTGACCTACGAGGTAATTGCACATTTGCTCATGAACTCCTGCAAACATGGTCATGTATTTTTATATGCCAACACACCCACACCCCTAGTTTGCAGTCTTATCTTGATATGGTATCTCCAGGGTTTCCTCTATCCTAAGGCAACTCAAGACTGCCTTTGCCCTTTCATTTGCAATGCCAAAGGAGAGTAGGTACACTTAGGGAACCTCTTTGAGGCACCCTTGGATATTAAAAAAAGGGGGGGTGATTATGAGAATATCCAGTCCAATGTCCCAAAGGAGTTTTATGACCGTTTTAATTTAGATGGGTAACCTAACTCTGGTCTTCTCACATTTAGGTACTTGCTACCATTAATGCTCCTTCGCAAATTGAAAGGATTGTTAAAGCACCTAACCATCCAACCCATTTCATGCAGGCAGAATTTATACTCTGCTCCTAGGCCAACTTACTTGTTTGCCACCCCACCCTATTTGCACCTTCTCTGCTTATGCTAACTCCCTTCAACTCCTGCCCCTAATAGAGCTGTACTGGGGCTGGATATTTTGGAAGCTTCCCCAATGCAGAAGAAGACTTCTGTCCACAGAAGCCTATGCAGACCTCCTCTAGCCCACAAGGGAACCCTGGAAATACTGACAATTTGGTAATTCCATGATGTCCCACCTTGATTGTGACCATTGGAAGGTATATGTCCCAGTACAATATTCAAGCTTATATTTTACTGAAGCTATTCAGTAACTAACTCAAACTTTGGGTGGTGCAATTCTGTCTTTTGTGTACAAAAATATTTGTCCCCCAAGAATGTGCATTATTTTATATTCCAGACACTCAGCTCATAAGTTAAGTTATAAAAGTAGGTCCCTGCAAGCAGACCGATGTATGGGGAGCTTATTGGGTTAAACCTAAGTGCTTTTAGAACCGAAGCTGACTTGGATTTCTGTTGTATCCAGACCATGTAGTTCAGCTTGTCAGGTGATATTAAGACTCATATATCTAATACTTATCATGTGATCATGGAACCAATAACCCCTGAAACGTGCTGCATAAAGCAGATTTATTTGCAGGAGGCAGAAATGTGCTCGCTATAGCCACCTATATGTCAAAGGCTGGAGATGAATTAGGAGGAAAATTCCAGCAATAACAGAGTCATTTGGAGTTTATGATAGTTGGCAGATTAGTGTTAAAAATGTCCCCAGTCTGTAGTTCTGCAAAATAGATCAGGAGCCAGAGTTTTCCTACGTTCACAAGCAGTAAAACTAATATCTGCTCTTTGGTTGGAGAAATATCTGCTGTATTCTTATTATAACTTGTATTAGCTGTAAGGGCGAACTGTTATCAGAATAAAAAGTATGTACTTTTGCCTGAAAACAACGAGTGGTGGTAGCTGGGGGGCCCTAGCCCAATGACAAAGTCTGAGACCATATGGCTATATAACCATATGGGTTATTGGTTTATCAAACATATAGATATTCCAGGAAGCCCAGCATGATGGCCAGTTAGGTTATGTGTTGTCCATGATATTTCTGGGGCTATAACATGAAGGTTGACAGCAGCATAACCTGACTACCCCAGGATCCCAACATAGATATCTGGTGGTGAAGTCTGGGGTCACTAGGGGTTCATTCTCTCACTTGGACCCACTGCAACAATAGAGCCTGCTATGATTATGTTTTTCCCACTGGAAGCCCAGCCTGAAGGCACTATAGTTTATTTACTGTCAAATACATTAAATGAGCTACTGAAGGGTAGGTGACCACCTCAGTAATTGAACACCGAAATCTGGTGGTGCAGGCCAGGTAGGTTATGGGTGATTATGGGCCCTTCCTTTCCCTGCAGCCCCTGCTATAGTTAAACTGGATCTCCCAGCACTGATCTCTGGTGGGACATTTTGGGTCCCTTCTCTCTTTAGGGCCCTCTGCAGTCATTACTTACCATATGTTACAATACTGAAAGCCCAGCCTGAAGGCAATTTATACTATTGGCTGGCCATGATATTATTGGACTGAAGTAGTGATATTCACAGTGGCAGAATGTGAACGTCTAAGGACCTCAACATAGAAATCTGGTGGTGCATTTACAGGGACATTTTGGGTCCCTTCTCTCTTTGGGGTCCTCTGCAGTCTTTACTTACCATATGTTACACCACTGAAAGCCCAACCTGTAGACAGTTTATATTGGCTGCCCATAATATTACTGGAACAGTAGTAGTGACAATAACAATAGCAGAACTTTGAACGACCAAGGACCTCAACATACAAATCTGGTGCTGCAAACTAAGGGGATCATGTCCTTGATCAATGGCGTAACTACTCCCTGGTGGGCCCCGGTTCATGATGGGCACCTGGGCCCCCCTGTCGGGCCCTTACCTCTATAAATCCCATGCTGGAGTGTTGACAGCATGTGTGCTGTAAAATTTCCCCCTAGATAACCACCTGCCATAACCATTATCATGGCTCTGATGGGCCCCAAGTGGGTGGGGGCCCTGGTGCAATTGCACCCTCTGCACCCCTGGTAGTTACGCCACTGTCCTTGATAGTGATGGGTGAATCTATCCTGTTTCGCTTCACCGAAACATTTGCGAATTCACGAATTGGCGAAAAGTTCACGAAACAAGTCGTGTCACGTTTTTGACGAGCGTTGCGCCATTTTTCGTCTCATTTTTTTTTTTACACCAGCGAATTTTCGGCAATCAAATTTTCGGCAAGCGATTTTTCGCTGGCGTTGCACAAATTTATTTGCCGGCGGGAATTCGCGCCTTCCGAATAAATTCGCCCATCACTAGTCATTGACACAATACTTCTCTCCATTGAGCCCCCCCTATAGTCTTATTATCCTCTTTCCAAGTTTTTCAAATAGAGGTTGATCTGACAATTATCCAATTAGGCATCTTGTGTTAACAAGGGGTCCCTGGCCAATATTCACAAATGGAGAACTTGGGCACAAAAAATCATAACTCTTGATCATGGGGGGGGGGGGCATGTAGATAATGTCCACTTTGTTTACCCACTCTGCTGATATTTTGAGCTGAATTATGCAGATGTGTGTGTTGTTTGTTATCTTGGGTCCCCTGTTTAGGGACCTCTTTGGCCCCCTATTACAAAAGGTACCTATGCAGACCTATTGGGACAGGGTCCATGTGTGGCCAGATTCAAAATGAGGAAATATTTTTCCTTTCCAGTCAACATGGATCAAGGAATGTTAATACCAGCTGCCTTGTATATTCTCATATGCCCCTTTCTTGAAACTATCTACTGTATCTGCCAGTATGGGGCTGCATAGGAAACCTGCCAATCTATTATTCCTTTGCCCAGCTTTGCAATTGCTTCCACAGTTTCCCTATTGATCTGAGTTATTTGGTTTGGCTCTGCGGACATTCTGAATACTTCATCCGAACACACCGTTCCTTTAACAGCAAGAAGGTTAATGTATCCGACCATGTATCTGCACCATTACTTTTCCACTGGACTGGGAATACTGAAACCTTGCAATTGCTTACATTTTCAGAGAACTATTGATTTTTAAATGCTGCCTCCTCTTTTTTTTTATTTTTAATGGGAACAGTGAGCCGCCCGATATATATTTCTGAATTCAATTACTTTTCTAGCTAAATTATTTTGTGAAGATAATTTGATGCCCTTGATGTCGGTGGGAATGGGGACATGAGGCTTTGTGCTTAAAGACATCTCCCACCCATCACTGAACCCGATGCAGCTCTTCTGAGAAGAAGGGCCGTTTAGCTGTTTCAATTAAAAGTAAATAGTTGAACGATTGCTTTGAATGTCTGATCTCTTGGTGCTGCCGGGTTCTTTTGGTTCCCCAGATTTCCTGACCTGAGGGCTTTAATGTTTCTTAAATAAGGACAGTTCATTGACTGTATATGTTTAAAATATGTTAACCCTAGATTGTGAGAACTCTCCTTTTGTATTGTTTGCTTTGAGTCTTTTGCTTTCTCTGTAAACCCTAATGTCCCAAGCATTCAGACATGATAGCCACCTTGGGCAAAGGTCTTCTTATGGTGAGCAGTGTCTATATGGCGTTTTAAATCTTATAGGGCCTTTGACCCCTAATTAAAGTTCCTGCATATTCAGGAGGGGTTGGTCTTTACTGAACTAATCCTTGTAGAAATGCCTGGAGGCATCATAATCTCATAGAGTTCTCTTGGAGGTCTTTAGTGGCTTCTTAGTAGTCATCAGTGGCACCTAATAGTCTTATTTGGTTTTTCCAGTCCAGCTGGTGGACCCCCATTACTGTTAGATACACAAACAGGGCCTTTACTGACAGAAGTACTCTAGCTGTCCTCACATGATTGGGAAGAACTTAAGCACACTTTATTGATGAACAATCTTCTGCAGTGAGGTAGACTTAAGATGAGGGCTTTGGTTGCCGACAAAGGACAACTTGTACAATAATTACAACTTCTGCAAATTCTCTCCTTCTCTCTTGGTACGCCTATCCGACACACAAACAGACAACTGGAAGGTATTTCACCGAAGCCTCCAGGGCCCCGTTCCAGGAAGGTCCTCCTTCCCTCTTTTCTCTGTTGTGACTGAATGTACAAGCTTCCACCATTGTTCCTCTATAACTAACAATGAATATTTCAATCACCGCACACCTCCTTCCACTGATCTGCGTGGTGGTGCTGGTCCTCCGCTGACCTAGCCAGGTCTCCTTAACTGCTTTGTAGAAAGAAAAAAACGGTCCGCACACACCAATATTGCAGTCGGGGATAGTGCCCCTTTCTTTTAATGCCACCAGTTGTCAACGTTTCGGGGGGAACACAGCCTCCCTTCTTCAGGACCTCTATAACTAAACCATATACCTACACCCTCACCTCCCAAATAGTGATGGGCTAATCTCCCGAGATTCGCTTCGTGGAAAAATTTGCGACTTTCCAGAGAAATTTGCGAATTGGCGAAAAGTTCGCGAAACGAGTCGCGGGACGCTTTTGACGTGCGGCGTGGCAAATTTGTCGCGTCGTTTACGACGAGCGCGTCGCGTCGTTTTAGGCGTGTCGCGTCAAAAACGACGCTCGACTCATTTTTCCGGCGAATTTTCACCAAGCAAAATTTTTCTGCCTTTTTGCGAATTTATTCGCCAGCGGCCAATCGCGGGAATTCGCTGCGAATTCGCCCCTGGCGAATAAATTCGCCCATCACTACTCCCAAACACTGGCACACTATTGCCTCAAGGGTCTCCATCCACCAGCTAGTCACTCCTCATTGAAACAACAGGCTATCTGTGCCCATTGGCCCTCTATCACTTTCACTTGTACAGCGAAATTAAGTAACTTAAGTCTGGATGCAATCTCTAGATGTTCTTATGCCAAAAGAGCAAGTGCCTCCGCATATATAGGTTCCTCAGGTTGACTTAGGTTGTCTATACTTCCCTACATATGGAATGTATACACACAGATCTCCATGAATCCTATGTAGCTGTCTTATACGTACCTCCAAAAGGACAATGTGGCCGCTCCACATCGCCTACAATTCAATGCTGTGGTCCTAGACTTCCAGCAGACCTATTGGCAGACCTCAGACAGTTCTTTCAGGCCTCAAAGGTCTTATCTAGACCTCCAGAATGGCAATAGTCATATGTGTCTGTGTTACGTAAGGTAACCCAAACTCACTGGGTGCTCAGTAAAAGCATTCTTGGCACATTTCTTCTTCTGATCTTTCTGATTCTTTCTTTCTTACATCACTTTCCCTGCCCTACAACTGCTAGGAAAAGAGTCAGCTATAAGTTGTTGGAATTGGCTTGTATTTGCAGTTGGCTGGAAAGAACGGCATTGGAAAGGGATAAACACAATTTTAATTAGAATAAAGGCCAGGACCGGTGCAGGTAAAGATCAGAAAGCTCAGCCAGGCCAATATAACAAAGCCAGGACCAGAGCAGAACCCATTGCAAGACTGGGAAAAGTACCCAAGGCAAACCAGACAAGGAACAGGAATCATGGAACATAAGAAGGACTTCAAGAATAATCCGAAGGAACTCACCAGTATTAGGTGAGGTAGGTTGGAATGAGCAGTGCCTTGTGTGGCCCTAAGTGATAACCAGAATTTCATGTATTAAAAGAAGTGGCTAGCCTTTCAGGAATAAACCCAGGAGCTTGCAGACTGCATTCTTAGCCTAAGTAAGGCAAGATAGCAACCAACCCTTAGGTCCACAGTTCAACTCCCGCTGTGGGCATGTGCTAATAAATGAGATTGAGCTGTACCCTATGGGGAATTCTGAGTGGGGTTTTTGAGTTATTTAGCTATTTATCCAGCAACTCTCCAGTTTGCCCTTTCGACAGGTCCATATTACCCTAGCAACCATGCATTGATTTGAGTCAGAGACTGGAATATGAATATGCGGGCCTGAATAAAAAAACAGCATTAACAATACATCTGTAGCCTTACAGAGCTTTTGTTGTTTAGTTGGGGTCAATGACCCCCATTTGAAAGCTGCAAAGAGTCAGCAGAAGAATAATAAGGCAATTAATTCAAGGAAAATAAAAAACAATATATAACATACTAAAAGTTAACTTAAAGGGGAACTAACATTTTACAATCGGTTGCAGACTAAGGGGGGAATGGAATTAAATTCGCAAAGAGCAAAAGAATGCGCATCAATAAGATTAAAAATCCAC
>CM044437.1:9898714-9923714 GCA_024363595.1 Xenopus borealis | reverse complement strand
TTAACGTTAAGTATGTTAATGAATGGCTTATTCTAAGCAATCAGAATTTCCATTTGGCCATAATTTTCTTTTTTATACTTTTTGAATTATTTGCCTTCTTTGTCTGACTCTTTCCAGCTTTCAAATGGGGGGTCACTGACCCCATCAAATACTCTGTAAGGCTACAAATGTATTGTTATTGCTACTTTATATTACTCATCTTTACATTCTCCTATTCATATTCCAGTCTCTTATTTAAATCAATGCATGATTACTAGGGTCATTTGGACCCTGGCAACCAAATTTCTGAAACTGCAAACTGGAGAGCTGCTGAATAAAAAGCCAAATAACTCAAGAACCACAAATAATAAAAAAATGACAACTGCAAATTGTCTCGGAATATCACTTTCTATGTCATACTAAAAGTCAATTTAAAGGTGAACAATCCCTTTAATCCACCAAGATGGGTGACTCGGGCACTGCACATGGACATCAACAGCCGGGGGAAAAATACTACAATTTATAGTCTACTTATTTGCAAATGCAATAGAATATTCATGCCCCGGGGTGCTCCATCTGTAGTCAGAAACATGTGGCAAATAGTTATTGTTCACAGATCTATATAATATCCTCTTCCTGCAATGATGACAAGAATTGAGTCTGGTTACCCCAACACCCCTTTATTTTCTCCAGCAATGACTCTACAGAAACGTTAGATTTTTTTGTCATCTGCTGCCCTCAAGTGGTCCTAATGTAGAACTGCAGGTACTATGATTTCTCCTTATCATTTTGAGAAGCCTTTGTATAATGAGCTGTGCCTTATCTAAAGGATGACAGGCTGCAGCTGGGGGAAGGATGAGCTGGCAATAGTTGAATAGGCGCATTAGACTTTTTTATATTGATCGCTGGAAATGACGAGTTTGTATATTTGAGATTATTTATATTTTTGCTTTCAGATGACACTCCGGAGACCTGCATCTATTCCAACTGGTCCCCCTGGTCAGCGTGCAGCTCGGCCACCTGTGACAAGGGGAAGCGCATGAGGCAGCGCATGTTAAAGGCTCAGTTAGATCTCAGTGTTCCCTGCCCAGACACTCAGGACTTTGAACCCTGTATGGGGCCAGGCTGCAGTGATGATGGTACGGTTCAGTCTTTGGTTAGACATGTTGTATTGAAGTATGTAGAGCAGGGATCCCCAACCTTTTTTACCCATGAGCCACATTCAAATTTAAAAAGAGTTGGGGGGCAACACAAGCATGAAAAAGTCTCTTGGGGTGCCAAATAAGGGCTGTGATTGGCTTTCTGGTAGCCCCTATGTGGACTGGCAGCCTACAGGAGGCTCTGCTTGGCACTGCACTTAGTTTTTATGCAAATAAAACTTGCTTCCTAGCCTGGAATTAAAAAATCAGAGCCTGCTTTGAGGCCACTGGGAGCAACATCCAAGGGGTTGGAGAGCAACATGTTGCTCACGAGCTACTGGTTGGGGATCACTGATGTAGAGTGATCATTGTGGTGATGCACCTGATCTGTCAATGTGGGCACAAAACACTCCACCAAGTCTGGTGCAACCAGGGTCAGACTGGGGGTCCCAGGGCCCACCGGTACTGCTGTCCAGGGCCCCTTCTGGCTCCCCTACTGTGACATGCTGATCTGTTTGGTGTGCATGCGCAAATAGGATTGTGAATATCAGGAAAGGGGTTCTGGCCCATCAGAGGCCCATGAGGGTTGGACCCACCAGGTTTTTTCCCGGTGTCCCGCTGGGCCAGTCTGACTCTGGGTGTAACATCCCAATGTAAGAGTGCAAAAAGAATTAGGTATCAACAACAACAACATGAATTGGTGCAAGTAGGAACTATTATAGGTGCAACACACTTGTTCACTTAGCCTAACCTTTGCACTCTAGCCTTCCAAGCTACTGCAAACCAACTTAGAGTCACATTCACTCTGTGTTTCAGAAGCCTCTACCTGCATGATGTCAGAATGGATCGCCTGGTCGGCGTGCAGCGCCTCCTGTGGGATGGGAATGAGGTCGAGGGAGAGGTACGTCAAGCAGTTCCCAGAAGATGGTTCCTTGTGTAAAGTCCCAACAGAAGAGACTGAGAAATGCATTGTCAATGAGGAGTGTGGTAGGTTCAAAGAGCCCTATCAGAAAAAAGTCTGTTTAGTTGTATGTTTCTGAAAACAATATGATAGTTAAAAAGAAAGGATAATTTGGAGGCAATGGGATTTTAACTCACAAATCGGCAGCTCTGTCTTGCTTTATGGTTGAGATTCTAGCTATCTGTATAACAGAGGATTCTGTCCCAGTGTTAGAGTCCTGCAAATAGATTACTTACTACAAAAATTTAAGTGACGTCGCTAAAAAAATTTACTCAAAGGTACAAAGGAATTAGGCGTGCTGTTGGATAGCGATAGACTTTATGGGGCCTATTTACTAACAATAGAACTTCTATTTTTTCAAAGAAATTCTAAAAATGTAGATTTATTAAGGGGTTTATTTATTAAAGGCCAAGTTGTGTTTTATCATACCCAAAGCAAAAAAAGCTTGAATCTGAATCCAAAAATACAGCTAAAACCTGTTGAGGTCATGTAGAAGCCAATGGCAGTGGTCCCTGAACCATTTGAAGATGTTTTTAGCCTTTGAGTTTTTTCTGTGGTTTGAGCTCAAAAACTCAATCAACTTGAGCTTTTCCAGTTTTATTGGCAATGACTTGATTCATTTGAATCCCCCCCCCCCCCGTTGCATTGATTCAAGTTTTTTAGTTTTTTATGTTCGGGTTTTTTCATAAACAAGCAAACATTCGAGTTATGTCCAAATTTATGTCATTATTTCTATTTAAAAAAGTCCAACCAAGTCCAAATTGCAGATTGGACCTTATTAGTGATGGGCAAATCTACCCCGTTTCGCTTCGCTGAAAAATTCTCGAATTTCCAGCTAAATTTGTGAATTGGTGAAAAAATTTGCGAAACAAGTCGTGTGTCATTTTCGTCGCGTCTCGTCAAAAACGACGCTCGACTTGGTTTTTTTTTTACACCTGCGAATATTCGCCGGCTGCAAATCGTGGGAATTCTCAGCAAATTCGTCCCTGGCGAATAAATTCGCCCATCACTAGACCTTATTCATCATACAAAAAGCTTGTTCATATCGGTTCAGGCAAAAAATATTCATATATTATATATTCATACATATATTTTTCTGATCGTTCTGTGCTTTTGTTTTGATTATTGTTTTTTCAGTTTGGATCTTTTAATAAATTTCATGACATTTGTGGTTTTAGAGAAAGTGTTTTTAGAAGTGGTTTACGTGTTAATGGTGGTACTTATTCTGCCTCCAGTGCTTTGTAGTAAGCAAGTAGGAGTCCTTCAGCAGACGCTTACTCACAAGCCTTCAGGTCTTTCTATTTGTATTCTTATTTTTACAGTTAAAGGATTGGAACTAGGTTTTGGCTTATATGTTGAATGATAAGACTGACAATAATCCTTTGGTTGAATGTCACCCTAGAGCCAAGCAGCTGCATAGTGACGGAATGGGCAGATTGGGAGGAGTGCAGCGCTACGTGCGGGATGGGTATGAAGAAGCGTCACAGGATGATAAAGATGACTCCAGCAGATGGATCGATGTGCAAAGCCGACACAACAGAGGTTGAGAAATGCATGATGCCCGAGTGTCGTAAGTCCTTTTCCTTCCCTTTCTTCTAAGAACCCACTCAGATAGACTTGGAAATATTTTTAACGTTGTGAGTATATTAAAGGGCAAGGAAAGGCAAAGAAATAAAATCCCATTTTTACTTTCTTTAATGAAAAAGAAATCTATCTCCAATATACTTTAATTTTAAAATGTCTACCGTTTTTATAACAAACCTGACTGTATGTAGTGACATTCTCCCTTCATTTTGTGCTTCTGGCAGGGAAACAATCACTTATGAACAGCAGGGGGAGCCCCTGCCTTACTTACCAGCCATGCAGAACTCAAGCAGACCACACTGAGCATGTGCAGTGCCAGTGTCAGACAAAGATGTATAACAAAGTTACAAGATGACAGCCCCCTGTGGCCAACTTTGAAAGCATAAATCATTTGTTTGATTAGGCTTGTGGTGCAGTAAGTTCATGTTTATGTTTAGTATACAAAATACAGCAATTCTAGCCTTATTCTATTTTACACTTTCCTTGCCCTTTAACAAACAGATGACCAGGGGCAGCAGGGAAATTGACAAAATGTCTAGCCCCATGTCAGATTTCAAAACTAAATATAAAAAAATCTGTTAGCTCTTTTGAGAAATGGATTTCAGTGCAGAATTCTACTGGAGCAGCACTATTAACTGATGTGTTTTGAAAAAAAACATGTTTTCCCATGACAGTATCCCTTTAACTGGACCCAGTTCCACTCATTTTGTTATCTCACCAAATCAGCTTAAAGAAGATTGATAGATGCCTATTATATAGTAAAGTCTGTAATCCAACACTTCTGAGTATAGAGAACATTGAGGTGCCGTATTCTGAATGCCCAAATATCCGTTTTTTGTTGCTTGGTTTAAAAAAGTAATAATAATATTTACTGTACACCTGGGAGGTAGCCATTGGGAATTGGCTTTGAGAAGATAAATGAATGTGCCAGGTAGGTTCAGGTCATGGGTTCCCCATTATTGCTGAGTTGTTATATCATACCCCATTTATATCTACATTATTACATTTGACTGGTGTGCCCCAGTTCATGTGTTGCCCAAGAATATGGTGTATGTGCCATCTGCCGTGCAATTAAAATGGACAATGTGAAAGAATTTTGCAGTGTGATGATAAACTTCAATGTAAGAACTCTGCAAAGTACAGTACATTCTCCTTGGACCAATGAAACACTTTTCCAAACTTCTGCTGTACTCTAATGAGCCCCAGAGGAGCCTCTGCTTGAGGAGCTTCTATTCTGTACTCCGTGAAAGCTTTTCCCTCACAAATGTGCTCTCTCTGTGGGTTCTTGCCATCTCTCTTTACTTGTACCGTAATGATGCATAGATCATTGGCTGTCCTCTCTGGGCTCCTTTCGCAGAGATAATGCAGAAGCCAACCAGTCTGGTAATCTCAGAGTGATTTATCACAAATTTCCTGCGCCGTCTAAAGCTACAATTTATTGTCATTACATTTATGGATATGCACTGAGGAACCCATCCAGAGCAGATAGTTTCCAGAATACAGTAGCCATGTGAGTTAATGATTCAAACCAGGCTACAGGCTGTGCAATAAAATGTCGTTTGTTTTTTTTTTTAGATGAGATGAACACACCAAACTTTTAATTTGGGAAGTTTTATTGTAATGCTCTTGAGCAAATCCGTTAACCCTGTTTTTATCTCAGAAGGTTCAGCAGGTCTTCTGTCATGATTCTCTCTACAATATATTATAAAACTAATCCAAAACATGCATATTATTGCCAATACACTCAAAGTGTGTCAATTTGTAAGACAGATAATTAAAAAAACAAGTTAAAATATTAATGTTTGACTTAGAGTTATATTAGGATGTCCACTATAAAGGTTCCAGATGCATCTATAGCCGAATCTACCTGGACACCTGTCCGAACAAGGACAATTTAGTTAAAGGCTTTGATGGGTGGGCAGCTGTAAAAGTTTGATGAAGGACGAATAATGGCATGGAAATGTTTTCTATGTTTTGGGCTGGGGCCTCCATTAAAAAGAAAAGCATAAAATGCCATTCATTATGATTCTGTGCTTCCTACTTTGAGTCAACAGTTCGGGAATGTTGATAATACTCCAGCTAAGAGAGTGAGGTCTGAACAGATTACATTGACTGAGATGGATGAACTTCCAATACAGTAATCATCTATGAATGGACTGGAACACCAACTACAAGCCATCATCCTATTTCACTAATGCTCTTGTGGCTGAATGGAAGCAAATCCCACCAATAACATTCCAAAACCAGCTAATAAAATATCAGAAATAGGAGACACAACTTTTCCTACTTCATGTTTTGTGTAGTTTACATTGATGCATTGATCGTACAAAAAACATTTGCTGGTGTAATGACGTTGACAAGAGGCAAGCATAGTTGTATATACATATATATCTTTGATATTTGTGTTGTCCACAGATACCATCCCATGTGTGCTATCCCCTTGGTCCGATTGGAGTGATTGTAGTGTTACTTGTGGAAAAGGCACCAGAACCAGACACAGAATGTTGAAGTCCCCAGCTGAACTTGGAGATTGCAATGAGGAACTGAAACAAGTGGAAAAGTGCATGCTTCCCGAATGCCGTATGTACAGTGGTTGGGGCAGGGTTTATGAAACTTAGTGCAGGTTGGCCTGACCCCAGTCATCCCTGTGACTAGAGTAGGATTGTAGTCTCTCTACTCAAGGGATTGTTCTACAGGCACCCACTGGGGTGTTTGACATATATTAATAAAATACAAAACCCATTATGGGGCATCTAATCCACGCCCAGAGAAACCAATAATTACTGCCTTTCACAGGGATGTGCAAAACATGGCGCAGATATAGTAATATAAGCTCAAACGCCGAAGAAAAATTGGATGGCTTCTTTGTTTCTTACATTTATGGTTCTCATTCCCCCCCGTCTGACACTCCCTACATCAGGGATCCCCAACCTTTTGAACCCGTGAGCAACATTCAGAAGTAAAAGGAGTTGGAGAGCAACACTAGTATGAAAAATGTTCTTGGGCTGCCAAATAAGTGCTGTGATTGGCCATTTGGTAGACCCTATGTGGATTTTCAACCTACATTGAGGCTCTGTTTGGCAGTACACCTGGTTTTTATAAGACCAAAACTTGCCTCCAAGCCTGGAATTCAAAAACAAGCTCTTGCTTTGAGGCCACTGGGAGCAACATCCAAGGGGTTGGAGAGCAACATGTTGCTCATGAGCTACTGGTTGGGGATCACTGTGCTACATGAACAAGGTGATTCAGTTCCCTTTATTCATGACAGCCCCTCTCTACTGCTTGTTTCCTGCTTGTTTCCTGTCAAGGACAACTGTAAATGGGGAGATATAACAGCCCATTCTTCCTGCCCCCCATTTTATAGACACAAACACACTTCAAGGTCTAAACACAATTCAAGGTCCTCTTTTTCATCTAAATTGGGAAATATAATGTCCCCATACATCCCCATACATCATTTACGGTTCTAGTCAACCCCCTTCCCTGTCTGGCACTCCCTACTTGGACAAGGTGAATTAATTACCTTCGTTCATGGCACCCTTTCTCCAATGCTTGTCCCCTGCCCCTTGGCTCTCAAGGACTAAATGAGGAAATAAAATGGCCTCTTCTCCCTCCCACCTACTATAGACACAAACACAATCAATGAAAAGACCAAAGCCTTGTTAGAATTAAGAATTAGTATTAATGGACTTTTTCCTTTCATGCCCCTAATTTGAATTTGCATATGTTCGGTATTCGGCTGAATCTTTCACAAGGGATTCGGGGATTCAGCTGAATTCCTATTAGTGGATTCTGCACATCCATAATATCAACTGTTACCGAAAATCAAAGAGCATGAAATCCCACCCAATGATCCGAGCCATAGGTAGGCTAGTAGAAGTAACCGAATATGCCCCATTATATTTTATGTTTCTTTTCTTTTAGCTATAAGCTGTGAATTGACTGAGTGGTCTTACTGGTCTGAGTGTAATAAGTCATGTGGAAAGGGTCACATGATTCGCACCAGAATGATCACAATGGAGCCACAGTTCGGAGGCGGTGTCTGTCCGGAAACCGTGCAACGCAAGAAATGCAGATTACGTAAATGTCAAAAAAGTTCTGGTAATGAACGAAGACGTTTAAAGGATACCAGAGAGAAGAGAAGGAGTGAAAAAATAAAGGAAGATTCAGAAGGAGAACAATACCCTGGTATGTAAGAAAGAACGGCTAAACTGAAACATTTCAGCTCTGTGAGAACATTAGGATTCATGACTGTAGCATCAGACAGTTCTTGTTCAATTGTTCCCAGCTAATTTGTATCCATAGAAACAATACAGACAATGTCAATGGTAAAAAGCACCTTTTCAAAAAGTTGAACACGTTTCGGTTTTTGCGTTGGCGTCCCTCTCAGCTTGCATTGTTTTGCTGTGACATGGGAGTACACCTGGATAAAAGATTTTAATGACAAGTGTAGGTGTATTAAACAGGAGACTAGTTCAAATCATTTAAACCTTTCAGAAAATTGTACATTTATACATACAGTTACAGTTCAAGTGAGATCACTTCTTAGCACAAAGTCTCAGCATATCAAAATACATTTTGTCTCAAAGGTGTGTTTTTTTTTTTTATCTTGGTGCTTACTGTGCACTACCTTTATTTGTTACAGGGGATCAACTCAAGCCCTATACCTCTTTTTATTTTGATTAAAGTCTAAAGGGGAAGGAGAGGATTCTGTCTAGTCTGTTAAGTGATTAGTATTGAATGTGGAATCTCATGTTGGAGACCATGGTTCCATTCCCTGTGGCAATACCTTGTGAACCTAGACATCACTTAAAGGAACAGTTCAGGGTAAAAATAAAAACTGGGTAAATAGATAGACTGTGCAAAATAAAAAATGTTTCTAATATAGTTAGTTAGCCAAAAATGTAATGTATAAAAACTGGAGTGAGTGGAACACAACATCCTGCTTTTCAGCTCTCTAAATCTGAGTAAGTCAGCGACTTGAGGGGGGGCCACATGGCCACATGGGACATAACTGTTCAGTGAGTTTGCAATTGATCCTCAGCATTCAGCTCAGATTCAAAAGCAACAGTTATGACCCATGTGGCCCTCCCTCAAGTCATTGATTGGTTACTGCCTGGTAACCAGGGTAACCAGTCAGTGTAAACAAAAGAGAGCTGAAAAGCAAGAAGTAGTGTTCTGTTCTATTAGGTTAGACTTGCAGTCACTCCAGCTGTTATACATTACATTTTTGCCTAACTAACTATATTGAAAACATGTTTTATTTTGTACAGCCAATCTATTTACCCAGTTTTTACTTTTATACTGAACAATTCCTTTAAGGTGGGCACACAAGGTCCACTCTCCAACCATAAAGTGGACAAGGCCACACACAGTATGGCCGCCTTTCTTTTGTTCCAATACTTTGAGCAAAGCACTCATACAGTCATTTTTAATCTATTGGTTACCCGCCATACTTTGATGACTGCATTGATCCCTGCCCTGTAAAAAACTCTGAGACTCTTGGAAGCTCAATGCACTGCAACCAGATGGATCTTATATTTTAACTTAGTACAGATGAAGCCATCAGGATTTTATGTTTTTTTGGGTTTCAGTTTGTGTAATTTTTTTAGTGCCTCTAGATCAGTGACCCCAACCAGTGGCTCGTAAGCAATATGTTGCTCTCTGACCCCTTGGATGTTGCTCCCAGTGACCACAAAGAGGGTGCTTATTTTTTAATTCCAGGCTTGGAAGCAGGTTTTGGTTAAATAAAAACCAGGTATATTGCCAAACAGAGGCTCCTTTAGGCTGACTGTTCATATTGGGTCTACAAAATGGCCAATCACAGCCCTTATTTTACACCACCCAGGAACATATTTCATGCTTGCGTTGCTCCCGACTCCTTTTACATGTAAATATGGCTCACATGTAGAAAAGATTGGGTACCTCTGCTCTAGATGGTGCAATGGCCTTAGTTCATCAGAAGAAATGTACTGGAAAAAAAATGTACTCTAATGCCATATAAAGACAGGACTGTGCACTAAAAAAGGGTGTCTGGACACTGTGCAACAAAATGTGAAATCTTGATGGCTTCATCTGTATATGGGACACCAAGTAATCATATTCATAGTGGGGGTAAAAAAGAAGACAGACAGAATAAGTTTAGAAAAGAGGATTCAGCCTTGTGGGTAAAAGTATGGCCCATCGCAAGAGTTTATGGTTAACAATTAGATATCCAGAATCGTGATAGGACTGTCATGGAGGAAAACACAATGGCGTAAGAGCAATCATAATATAGGATCTCAGAAGTCTACAGCCATGTTTGCTAACTGCAATAGTCTCTAATGCATTATCACCCTTCATAGCTGTTTCAGACAGTTTTCTTTCTTTTTCGTTTTCTTTTTAAGTATGTAAAATGAAACCATGGACTGCATGGACAGACTGCACCAAATTCTGCGGTGGTGGAATACAAGAGAGGTTCATGACTGTGAAGAAGCGGTTTAAAAGCTCTCAGTTCACCAGCTGCAAGGACAAGAAAGAGATACGGGCTTGCAATGTCCAACCATGTTAACCGGGCTGAGAAGCGGGATGCACTACAATCGGAAAACGGAAGTCAATCTTTATTAGATATTTTTTATCATAGAATATATACAGTGCTTTCATTTTGCAATGTACTTTGGCTTACGACTCTTGCAGGAGCAAGAACTATATTTTCTAAATATCCAGTGGTGATTACTGACTTGTCAGGTTAGTTCGATATCGAAGGTAACATTTGATCACTTGATCGGTAGCAAGAGAAGACCAACTCTGGACAAGTAAATGTATCCTCCTTAACACATGTCAAACTTCGATAGTAATAACGTATATAATGAAATGCATGGCAGAGAAAATGACCAAATTAGGACAAACCACCCATGCTTGTTTTTTTCATCAATAGACTGGACAGTGGAGTATTCAAGACACTCCCTGCTGTACATCGGCTTTGTTTAAAATCATTTGTTTCAATGGGATTTGTTTTGCTTTTCTTTTTAAATAGGCTGAGCATGTGCTTAACAAAATTTTTCCTGTTTGTTGTAAAATGTAAAACCTACTGATATTTACGAGAAATGCCAATGTTTATGGTGTAGCGTGTATCCACAGCTTGGTATCGCCATTTTTGGCACAGAGAGCTGAACTTGAAATTTCCTGTTTTCGCTGTACTGCGTTGAAGAACTTGCACTTTCATAGGGCTTATTTTCCCAATAAGAAACAAACAAGCCCCTAAAATGAAGGACTGGTTCCAAACTGCCAGATTCCAGACTCAAGATGACGAAGATGGGAGAAGTCATTGTCAAAAGCAACACCAATGAGAACAATTTATATATTTTCTTTTAGGCCTTATTAGTTCCTGTACCTAGGCAATGACAAATTCATTTGTGTTGGTTCACCCAAGTGTTTGAGGGCTTGCGAATCAACTCTGCAAATATGTAGTTTTTGCATTCAGGATAGAGGGTAAAACATAATGTGAGCTTGACGTTATTCTGACCTTGGCATTGCTCCTAAACGTTCTTTTATATGCATAATAGCAAATCCAAGCTTATGGTTCTGCCCTACTTTCACCACCATATTTGTTCCTGCAGTTATTGAGCTTGGAAATGTCTTACAGTACCTCCATCTGCTGAAATATAAAGTTAATAAACAGTTCAACCACTGGTGAATCCAGTATTTGAAAAACTACTTTCCAATCGTAGGTTTGTTGTTATTTTATTGACATAACTCGCCATTTTGTCTGTTGCTCGTTTACTATATAATTCTGAATTGCTTCTTCCAGTTCTACAATTTACATGTTTGCACTCACTATTAAATATATATTAAACCTGTGATGTATGCAAACCTAATGTTATAAATTAGCCATAAAATTACTGTTATTTGTATACATATAAATATTTTTAATGATAACTTTATGGCTCAAATTCATGCAATATGCTTTTTATAATTTAATGCTATCGAGGCATTTTTTAAAAATTATTTGCATGTTTAGAATTAAAACTATGATGGACGCAAACCTAATGTTGTTAAAAAAAATAATAGCCATACATTTCTGAAAAAAAAAAAAATATATGGTAGAAAATTGAGTAGACGCATTTAAATTAAAAAATATATATATAATTTTTATCATGGTAAAATGATGGTAGAAAATTAAGCATACACGTAAATAAAAATTAGATATATTTTTAAAAATACATTTATATATAATTTTTATCATGATACAATTATGGTAGAAAATTCGCAATGCAACATTTTTTATTTAACACTAAGGGGCAGATTTATCAAGGGTCGATTTCAAGGGTTAAAAATCCCTTGAATTTTGGTCGAATTGCAATCCTACTTATTTGAATATCGAACCATTCGAACGATTTTAACCATTCAATCGATTTTTTTTTTATTCCCATGGGGTTTAACAGTAATTCAGTAGGTTTAATCTGGCAAACCAAAAAAGTTATTCGAAATGTGAATATTTTTGAAAATTTGATTGAATTTCGAATCCTTCACATGAATTTAGTAAATCTGCCCCTAAGAGAAAGTCATGTGTGGTTTCTCGATTGACTAATATGAATACCTTTTAACTAGCACCCAGGCTTTAATGATGAAAGTCGTTTTTGTGCACCAGCTTTATGGACTTTATATATCTATATATACATATATTTGATGTTACATCACAGTATTAATTATAAAAATGCAGGGAATATAACAAAAAAAACTCCCTTGATAGCACTAAGGCCAATTGGATAGATTGATGATATTTATTAAAATAAACTATTAAATACATTTCTCTGGCTATAAGGACAACAATAAACTCCGCAAGGGCATGAGCCCATGATAAGTGACCTGGGGGCACAAAACACGAAGGGCCAATGGAGATACTGATCTTTTTTTTAATGAATCTATAATAAATAATAAAGTAGCCCCTCTTGTAAAAAGCATATTATAAGTTACCAAGGAGTTCCATGACCATATAAAAATATGAGGCTGAAGGCCGAGGTCATGGAGCTCAGAGGTAACTTCTAATATTCTCATATTTTGCAACAGGAGGTACTTTATTTATTATAATAAATACGTTTCATTGTGTCATGTGACAGAAATGACATCACTAATTCCGATTATAAGGATCAAATTTTCAGGATATTCATGGGTCTTAAAGGAGAAGGAAAGCTATGGAGGCATTTCATTGCCAATAGATAAGCTGCAATAGATGTCAGTTTAGGATAGCAGCTGCAGTATTAGCTTGATGTGACATCCCTTTCTGCCTGAGTCTCTCCCTGCTCACTTATAGCTCTGGGCTCAGATTACAGCAGAGAAGGGGGAGGGGGAGAGGAGCAAACTGAGCATGCTCACGCCCGGGGCAAGGAAGTTTAAGCTGAAGGCAGGAAGTCTGATACAGAAGCCCATGTGACACAATAGAAGGAAAGAAATGCTGTGTTTCTTTTGACAGAGGACTCAGAGCAGCACTACTTTGAAGGTTTACTGGTATATTTAGGTGGACCTTTCTGATAAGGCTTACTTAGTTTCAACCTTTCCTTCTGCTTTAAGTATTATATATGTTTATACTATTTTGATGGCCCTTGTTGAATTTTTTGAGTGCCTGGATGACCGCCTGTTTTCTGCTATCGGTTTATCCACTACCTCAACTGAGGGACTGGGGCTGGTGCACCTGGACCACCTGATCTACATGATGAGTGATTCAAACATTGAGACCAACATTGAGAACAACATTAACACAATTTCAATAATGAGTTTTGCCTATAGAAAAGTTTAGCAACCCTATTCAGGCCTTTTTTTTCAAATTTCCTTGCCGTTTGTAGATGTGATATCCCTAGTTTAACATTAATTTGGAGAAAGAAGAAGATTTATTTAAAAGAAAGTTTTCAAGTTATTTTTTCATGCGCATTGGATATTCTGTTTAAGCTGCCTAAAGGTCCCACTGCTAATAATAATGTATGTGAAAAATGTCCTTCATAAATTGGCCATTACTGGTTCTTTTTTTCTGGAAAGCCTTTACTTTTAATGATTTCAGAATGTCCCTTTGCTGCTAGAGGACTGCGTAGCTTTAATAGTCCAGATGACGTATATTTTTAATTTTGTTTTAATCACCTACTGCCTCCCTCTGCTGTTATTGCATGAGAGCAGTAGTCTGAAGGCTGCAGGAGGTTATTAGAAGAGTATTCCAGAATTTACAGACAAATACATTTTGCTTACAGCGTGTCATTTAATTTGATTTCCTTTGGTTGAAATGTATCGATGAACCAGAAAAATTGCATTCAAGTGTATTTTTAACTGTAAAGTCTGAGATATACATTCAGAAGGAAAGCAAAGAAGTGAAATAATGTTGCTTTGCTCAGGAAAGAGATTAGAAGCTTCAGAAGGCCTTTCCAATGTCTTTCCTGACCAGAGCAACATCGGAACACGCCTGTTTTCCTTCTTTCTGAACATTTCATGATAAAAGGGTCTATGTCTTAGTCTTGAATTTTAAGGAAATTTCGAAAAACAGATCAATTTGTATGCTTCATATGAGGCTCACGTCTTACTCGTGTAGAGTTCACAATATGGTTCAGAAAATGTTGACCTTGTGAAGTTCAACATTTGTCCGACATATTTATAGTAGACCTATAAAGTCTAGAGATGTATGAAATAATGTCAATATGGTCACCCTACTCAAGTGAATTAGATATTTTAGATAAAGGTAATTTAGAGTACGAAATAAAC
The DNA here is from genome assembly GCA_024363595.1 of Xenopus borealis. NCBI lineage: Eukaryota > Metazoa > Chordata > Amphibia > Anura > Pipidae > Xenopus > Xenopus borealis. The sequence continues at coordinate 9,909,329 of CM044437.1, read as the reverse complement.
TTTGACCCCCAAATTTATCCTGATGGCTCCTTAGTCTCAGACCTCCAAGCGCACATTTTTGATGCCCCCTGGGTGAAGAACCATCATTTGAGAACTAGGATGGGTAAAGGGAAAAGTACCCAGATAATAAGTAAAATCTCCAAGAACAAGAAGCACTTGTGCAATGCACAAATGCATTTGTGGGATGAATGTGTCACACAGTTTAGCTTTGAAGTCAAAATCTTCACAAAAAAATACTAATGAACATATTTATAAATCTGTGAAAGTGGCATAAAACACTATTTCAACCCAATTTTACAAAGCGTTAGTTCTTAGCTTACTGGCCTTCTCAAGAACATTACAGAGTATGGTTTGGGCACAAATTCTGCACAAATTGACCATGGCATTGGCAGTTCAGGATTAGAACTATCATTATAAAAATATCCAAAGTTTATATTAAAAAAACACACATTTTGTCAAAATACAGTAAAAGTCTTGCCTCCTTACATTGTTTTAACATTAAATAAAATACAAAAATTATTTAGTACTACGTCAAATAAGCACAGGAATATATCCAGTGCCACTTTTTCCTCTTCGCGTTCTCCTTTCCCTACCCATTTCCTTTCTTTCCTTGGTATTTTTCTTATTGGTAATTTTTATCTCATACCTTTCAAAAATGATTTGGTCTTTCACAGCCTCTATTATAACTCAGAATCGTAGAGTTTAAATTTAAAAAATATAAATGTGTCTCATTTTGTTGTGTAATTTTGATAACTGTCATGAGTATTTTTCCTACCAGAGTCTTGTGTAATTGTTTTCTAGTTGTATGTTTAACACGCTATTATTTTGGAATAAAGACATCTTTACAAAGTTTGGTGATTTTATTTTGTGTGTCTTCATTTTATTTTCAATGATATTTAGGGCTGTTGTTCCCAAAGGTAACTCAAATAGCTTCCAATAAACCCAACTTCCAATAAACCATTAAATGGGGCTCGTAATGACTCTTGGGGGCAGATTTACTAAGGGTCGAATTTCGATTGCCAAAAAAATTCGAAATTCGACCAGGGAATAGTGGGGAATTAAAAAAATTCGAATTCAAATCTTTTTAGCACAATTCGATCGATCGAATAATCGAAAAGAGAAATTTGATCGTATTCGATTTGAATTCGAAACAAATTTTTGAACGATTTTTAAACGATCGATCGAATTTTTCGTATTCGATCTTAGGGAATGATCCCCATTTCGGTAGTTTTAATCTGGTGAAGTAAGTGATCGAATTTAAATTTAAAGAGGAAGTATTCAACCATCGAATTTTTGGATATTCAAATAAAATTAAATTCGAATATTCAAATCATTCGAATTTGAAAATTCGATGGTCGAATTTGCCTAATTTGCAAATAAAAAATTTGAATTTGAATCTTTTTGAAAATTCGATCGAATATTCGAATCCTTCATGTGAATTAATGTGAATTTAGTAAATCTGCCCCTTGGTATATTGTTTTAAGTAATAGAAGAGTTATGGGACATGACCTTTTCTGGACAAGGAATCTTTCTAATTTGGATCGCCATAGTTTGTCTACTAAAAAATTATATCAACATTAAATAAATCCAATAAAATGATTTTGCCACCAATAACAATTCAGAGCTTTCAGGTCACAGGCCAGTATCACCTGACGAGTTTTGGGAGGAACTTTCTTAATCATAGGCTTACAAATTCTCAGATGTTACTTCCGTAAAGGGATACTGCCATAGGAAAACATGACATGGAAAACATGGTCAAAACGCATCAGTTAACAGTGCTGTCCAGCAAAATTCCAAACTGCAATCCATTTCTCAAAAGAGCAAACAGATTTTTTATATTAAATTTTGAAATATGACATGGGGCTAGACATATTATCAGTTTCCCAGCTGCCCCAAGTCATGTGACATGTTTGCTGATAAACTTCAGTCACTCTTTACTGCAATTTGGAATTATATTACCTCCCCCATCATAAAACAGAACAATGGGAAGGTAACTGTTGAGTTTGGTAGCCGAGGATGAGGAGGGTATAACAATGCTTTATTAGCAGGTTCATGCAGCCATCACATAACAGCAGTAAGTCTTACTTTCACTTTCAAGCTGTACATAAAGTCCTGTGTATGCACAGTGACACCTGCAGGCCATTTGTATAAACACCACAGTAACCAGATAGCAACTCCCTAACACAAGTAAACTGCACTGGTAAAACTGGAATGTTTGCTTCCGAAACACTACTATTGTTTAGATAAACAAGCTGCTGTGTAGCAATGGGGGCAGCCTTTCATAGGAGAAAAGGTTCAGGTTACACAGCAGACAAACTCTGTAGAACATAATGGTGTTTTCTGTTATCCACTATTTAACCTTTGCCATATAGACTTTATTCAATTTTCCCAGTTGCTACACAAAGGTTAGGAATTGAGAGCATCTTTCCCTATGGAGGCAAGTTAAATCCCATGGACTGGTTCAAGGACCCCCTTGGCTCAGGACAGGTATGAGGGGGGAATATATTAAAACTTAAAAGGCAAGGTAGTGGGGGGGGGCGGAAGAGGACGGATAACCTTTTATTTTTGTTCAGTCTAGTTATTAAATTCGTAGGATTCATCAGTTAGATGGAAATATTGGTGCCGCAATGACAACAGATACCGGCATAGAACATATTTCTATTTTTGGGGGGCACCAAGGAATTGGTTGTAAGAAAGGTTTTGTTCCTTTTTAAAGGAAATGTACAATAGGCTCTACATAAAGAACTTGCCACTAATAAGCCTTTAAAAGTAGAAAGCTCCAGAAATGATAGATGCAGAAAAGTTCCTCCAATAAGAACCCAACAAGCCAAGACTAGGAACCCAACATGACAAAGGCCTATGTAGTGCTGATCGGGGCAGTAGTGATGCACAGTTCAGGCTTTTCCCATCTCCTGTTACCCATGCCCAGCCTGACCCAAAAGTTTGACCTGGTTTTTATAACTGTCCCACCCGGCCCCTTCTGCTGACATTGTTCAACATCAATAGAGATATGATGTCATCACCGGAAGGGGTAGTAGGATATGTGAAGTGATATCACTAGCAGGGGAAAATGCTTTTAAAATCTATGCCCACCATCCAGCCAGGACCCATGCCTCCCCTTAAACATTTAACAAACCCTGCCATGAGCTAAATGATTGGGTCACATGGGTTTGTGGGTGCATCACTAGTGTTCAGTGGTAGAAAATATTTTCTTGTTGGCTCCAGTGTCAGACTGGGGACCAGTCATCCCACCAAAGGACCTGTCCGGCAGTGGGTCGGGTACCCGCAAATTCCCGCGGTACCCTGCGGGTTGCATGTAGAATTTCTGGGTGCGGGTATAGAAGCGGGCCGTGGTTCTGCAGGTTGGTGGGTTGAGGGTAAATAGCGATGATGGAATCATCCCCTGCAAATGAATTTGTGAATCTTCCGAGAAAAAAAAGTTGCTTGCATCAAAATCGGAAGCCCATTAACTTTAAAGCCAGCGTCAGCTTGGACGCGGGCGTCAATTCCCGATTTTCAGGATTTTTCGTGAAAATGTCCGATTTTCACAAATTTTTCATGAAATGTCCGATTTACACAAATTGTTCGTAAAAATGTCACATTTCGCATATTTTTCGCCAGTTTCGTGAATTAGCAGGAAATTTGCAAAAACGGGAGAAGTTTGCACAGCAACCCTTTAGTTTTCTATAGAAGTTACTGAAAACCATAATTATAAATGCAAGAAAATTCACCAATGAGAATTCTACTTCATTATAAATGCAAAAAAAACTGACCAATAAGAATTGTGATTCCCAGCTCCATGTCAGGCATCTTGCTGTTATCTTACATATAGAGATAATGATTTTATTTCTTTATATTACACTGGAATCAGACATGGGGATAAAGGACAGACTTGTTCAGTGCTGGGAAACTGGGCTTAAAGCTTCCAACTCCAATTACAGGAACAAAGAACAGGGAGCCAGATTGATACAGATCAGCTGGGATTCTCATTGGAGGATTTTTTTGCATTTTAATGCAGCCGCTGGCTGTGGAGATTTGGGGAAAAGTTTTATTGTGCAATATTAATTTAAGAATACATCGCTGTTAGTGAACTACAGCTCCCAGCATGCCTCAATTTCAGTATATGTTATATTATTCTGGGATTTGTAGTCCAGCAACAACTGAGTAAAGTTTAGTTGATCAGTGCAGTGCAGCAGGGTTTACTACCCCTTTAATACTGGGCCGATCGTCCCTCTGACTGGAGAAAGTGGGACACCCCAAGGGCCCACCACCCTCCTTGAGTCCCCCCCAGGCACTGGTGCCCATGAGGGTTTGAACCCACTTAGACTTTTCCCGGTCCCGGTCCCAAAGTTCAGCCCTTTTTAAGATTTTGTGTTCAGCCAATACTAAGAAACTGGTCAAAAGGGAATTGCGTTCTATTTCCCCTTCCTGAAGGTCTCAGTGGTGAGAGAAAACAAAACCAGGCAATTGCTGCCTCCTGCTCCAACCCGGCTCCAATCATGAGCTTCTGCTTTAAGCAGTAACAGGATTTGTAACCTGCGTGATGATTCCTTGGCTGCACCAAGGAGAAATAGTAGGTTTAGGAATTATTGAATATCGTCTGTCTCAGAACATTATCCCTTTGGAGAGGTTATCAAAGTATTCTACTACTCTGTTCAGTTCAATAAATCAGTTGGAGTTTGCTGCAAATAACTGCAAAGTGTCTATGTGAATCTCCTGCTCCACTGAACAACATCAGGTACCAGAAGTTCCCAGGGAGGGGTATCACAGCCTGTCCTGACCCTGGGGGGAGGCACCCCGTTTCATAGTGTCAGGGCCGCCATTAGAAATCACGGGGCCCCGCACAACAAAATTTTTGGGGGCCCTGCTCGCCCTATCACCCAAGCCCCGCCCCTAATCCCCGCCCACTCCACATCAAAGTTAAAAGACCATACAGACATCAGCGCTAAAAATGTAACCCCCGCAAGGCTCCCTTATAAGTAAAAAAAAAAATTGCCGTCAGGCCCCCCCATTAAAAAGCATTGGTGCCAGGGCCCCTCATACAAGTTAAAAAAATTTGGGGCTCCAAAAAAATATTTTTTTAAAAAAAATTGGTGGTCAGGCCCCCCGACAAGTTAAAAAAAAATTGGGGCCCCATAAAATATTTTTTTCAAAAGAATTGGTGGTCAGGCCCCCCCAACAAGTTAAAAAAAATTGGGGCCCCATAAAATGTATTCATGCATTATAAGTGCCACTTCTATAGAAGAATCCCTGTTGCTAAACTTTAAACTTTAATTCTTTAGTGATATGGAAGCTGACCACTAGATGGCAGCAGAGTATCGGTGACTATAAAATTCCCCTTTCTAATGTAAATTCAAAAGGATGGATTCTGCTGTTTCTAAGAGGAAAAGAAGAGTGCCTTCTAGAGCTTGATAACAAAGCTTGGGAGAGGTTCATACCCTTTAGATATACAGGGAAATAAAAAAAATGAACCCCAAACCCCGATTCATAGAAAAGAGGGATTCCTCTCTGAGATCTCCAGCACGTGTGAGCGACTTTGTTTTATGGGAGTGCCAGGGAATCATATGCGGTTGTTTCCTTACAAAACATATCACTGAAATATTTTTGGCACCTTTTAATTGTCAGCTCTAGTGATGGGCTAATCTATCCCGTTTCGATTTGCCAAATTGGCAAAAAATTTGCAAAACGAGTGGCGTCACGTTTTTGACGCGCGACGCGTTATTTTCGGCACGTGGTTTCAATTTCGGTGCAATTTAGTAAATTTCAGCGCTTTTTTGAAAACGATTTTCTGACCACGCCCATTTTTTTTATTAATTGCCATGCCCATTTTACAAAATGTGCCAGGTTCTGAAAGTTCGAATTCATTTCTGTAGTTTTTATGTTTTATTACAGTTTTACTAATGAAGGTGAATTGCCCTTAAAAACTGTGAATCTTCTTCTCCCAAGGGACAAAACTGTTACAAATGTATCAAGTATCTATTTTGGGCTCTCTGCCAAGAACCAGTTAAGTAAGAAACATTTCATCTCTTTTGGCTGTGCAGAGAAATAGGGACATTCCTGTTCAGTGCAGAGAAATCGGGACTTTCCTGTTCAGTGCAGAGAAATAGGGACTTTCCTGTTCAGTGCAGAGAAATAGGGACTTTCCTGTTCAGTGCACAGAAATAGGGACTCTCCTGTTCAGTGCAGAGAAATAGGGACTATCCTGTTCAGTGCAGAGAAATAGGGACTTTCCAGTACTAACCAATAGTGATGGGCAAAACTCCTGCGTTTCGCTTCGCCGAAAAATTCGCGAATTTCCAGCGAAATGCACGAATTGGCGAAAAATTCACGAAACGAGTCGCGCGCCGTTTTTGACGCGCGTCGCGTCAATCGCGTCGTTTCCGACGCGTCGCGTCGTTTTCAGCGCGTTGCGTCAAAAACGACGCGCGACTCGTTTTTGGTGGCGAATTTTTTGGTGGCGAATTTTTCGGGGGAAATTTTGCTGCCGTTTCGCGAATTTATTCGCCAGCGGTGAATCGCGGGAATTTGCCGTGAATTCGCCCCTGGCGAATAAATTCGCCCATCACTACTAACCAACATTTATATTCTAATTTTACATGGGGATCCTGTTTCTAAAGAATGTGCTGCAGGGTCAGACTGGTCCAGCCGGACTCTGGGACATAACCTGGTGGGCTCCGGCCCTCATGGATTTTATTTTTTTTCCCTTTACGTGCCCTTTAAAAGGAAGAATTATACAATCCATGTACAACGTAATTAAAAGGGGAAATGCATATTTTATGTTCAACATGAATTAAAAATGAAAAAAGAGAGAAGGACAGGTGGGGGGGGTTCCAATGACTTGTGAATGGGTAGCGCTGATGTGATGTTTAGTGACAGGACTCCAATCTGAGATACAGAACATACTCTGCTAATGAAATTCCAGGAAATCCTATAAGGGATTATGGCGTCACTGTAAATAACGTATAAAGGAGCAATAACATTAGAGGCAAATTCTATCATTTCACCCTGGGAATAAATCTCAAAGCAAACGCTGAGGGGGCGGGTATCTGAAAACAAAAAAAAAGAAAAACTGCATTTTCCTGTGTACAAAGTACTTCTTACTGCGTCTAGGAACATTTTCTTCTGTTTATCAAAAATCACTTTCTAAAAGAATTACTTGCTATTTTTCCAGCAAGCGGGTTTATGTTTTTCCACACATTTTTCTTAGAACTCTGTGCCTGCTTGGGTTTGTCCTACATTGATTTAACTTTGGCTTTATGAGCCCAGGTTGGATAAATTAAGCCCCCAACCAGGGGGGCAGATTAGTCGCCAAAATAACCACCTGTTTTTTGTAGTATATGTGCGCAGGGCCCTGCATATTATATTATTACTAGGTTCCCTGTGCCTGTAGAAATGTGTTTCCGACGCGTCGCGTCATTTTCGTTGCGTCGTTTCCAACGCGCGTCGCGTCGTTTTCGGCACGTCGCATCAAAAACGTCGGGCGACTCGTTTTTTCGGCGAAATTTCGCTGGTGATTTGCAAATTTATTCGCCAGCGGTGAATCGCGGGAATTCGCCGCGAATTCGGCCATGGCGAATAAATTCGCCCATCACTATTTATTCAGGCTAGGACTGAACCTGTATGTTGGGGGGAAAGAACAGTGAGAATAGTTTGTGTGAAGTTGACATTGTATGGTCCATACAGGGACTGACTAAGCTGCAGGCCAGGTGTAGGCACGGAGTGTGAGATATAGTAGGTATAGGAAGGCAAGGTGGTGGGATTACAACATAGGGTCATGAGCAACCTGAACTCCATTATTTGTTTATTGAGCTACAATACCTACATTGGAGGACATCAAGCAGGTCTTAAAGTATCTGAGCTCCTGAACACTGCCTAAACCAAGGTATCCTGGCCAAGGGAGAGTTATGGCTAGAGGAGAAATCACATCTCAGCTCAGTAGATGGGACAGCCCTACTATCATACCCCAGATATCAGCACTAGGAGGCTCCTAGCGATTAAAATAATATATTTCTATGTTTAAAACTGACCAGATTACTTTAGATACCATAATGGGCTCCTGCCTTTGAAAACAGGTTCCAACCACCTCCTGGTGTCCTTGGAGCATTAACGGTTGACTACATGGAGTACTGTCTAATTTTTGTCCACCATATTGACCGATGCAGAAAATATTTGCAGGCTACAGCAAAGCAGTTGACTTTATTTTCCATCCAAAGATGACTCTCTGTGGGACATTAATGAATGCGCTCCTGGAGCTTAAAGGTTCAAGAGTGTCCACAAGGCATATCAGTGCAGGAGTCCCTATCAGAATCGAATAAAAGGCGGACAACCTTTCAGAAAACCTCAATCACTGACACTTTTATCCCGGCGGTGTCAATTGCATGCCGGCGATTAGCAAGCGCAGAGATAAACACCTCCGAGGTCCAAGTAATGTCTCAGTAGTACCCACCCTGGATTCTCCATGAAGCCACAGTGATAAAGCCTCTACTTGAGGGCAAACAAACCCCATATGTGTCTCTATCTGTATTTCCACACCTGACAAGTCATTTTCTCTTGCTGTATCCCAGGCAGATAAGTAAATAAACCCTGTGGTGAGCTTGCGTCTGATGTTTCTCTCAACCTGTATTATCCGTATTTGCCAATTTCTAACACGCAGTTATAGTATTTTCGCCAGGGATGTCCAACCTACAATGCTCCAATTTTTGTCAAACTAATAAGATAATATCATATGGAACAAATTTTCCTACGACACTGGGTGCGTGCATGGTGGGAGCTGACAGATATTGGCTGAAGACTTGGATATCGGCCGGCCGATCGGGCTGAAAAGTTTGATCATTGGCCCCTGTTTAGTGCTGAAATGTCAGATACAGGTAGAATTCTATTGTTTCTACCTGTTTATCTGTCGATTCAGGTCTACTTGTCTGCATTGAAATGAACAATCTTGCTTGGAAAGATCTTCCACCTATACTCTTGGCCTGACCTCAAGCACACTCGGGTTCTGTGGCTGTAAGGCATCTGATTGACTACATCTACAGACTGATATCCATTCTTGAACCCGTTGAGCTTTGATCTTAGTGACCAGTCAGACTGGTCAAGTAGGGCCCTTTAGAGAACCTAAATTCAGGGACCAACTCATAGATTTTGTTGGCCTATGGTGAAAATAGAGAGGTGTTGAGAGAAGACCTGGACCCACAGGAACATTATTTTCTGGCACTCTAGCAGACCAGCCTGACCTTGTGGGTGATGTCATGAAGATGACCAACATGTTCAACATTATAACAGGATTGATGTTTATGTTGATACTAATACTAAAATCCATTATTTGGCCCCAGTCGTTGTACATGGAGGAAAAGACCATGTAGGCATTTAAATGATTCAACAGTTGGGCACAATTTGTAGAAAAACAAAGAATATCTTTTTCTGCAACCCTCCCAGCATCTACTAAGATAGTTGTGTCCTCTGGGATCCTTTAATCAGTGTTCTCATAAGATGTATTTATCTTTTAGGTTCTAGCCCTGTTATGTCAGACTGGGTCACCTAGTGCCCACCAGAAATCCTAAATCCAAGCCCACTTTTTCAACTCATAGATTTTGTTGTTATGAAAATAGAGAAGGGCCCTCAGTAACATTCTCTGGTATTCTGAGATGTCTGAGATGTCATGAAGATGGACACCATGCTCAACATCACATCAGCTCATGAGAATAAACTTTACATTGATTCTAATATTGAAATTCATTATTTGGCTCCAGTCATTGTACATAGATGAAAAGACCATGTTCGGCACAAGTGGGCGTCAAAATGATTCAACATGATTCAACGCTTTGGTCGCGTCACCGCCGTTTTCGTCGCGTCAAAAAAGCTGCGCGACTCGTTTAGTGTGTGTCGTTTTCGTTGTGTCAAAAAAGGGGGCACATGTAGGGCAATAGGACAACTTTATTTTTTTTTTGATTAAAGGTTTCCTGGGCTTGTGTAGTGGCTGTAACATACACTTCTATTATATTTTGTAATTCGCGCTGTATGCAAATTAAGCTTCGCTAGTAGTAATGGGCGAATCTACCACGTTTCGGTTTGGCAAAAATTCTCGAATTTCCAGAGAAATTTGCGAATTGGCGAAAAATTCACGAAACGAGTCGCACGTGTAGTTTTCAGCGCGTCGTTTTCGTCACGTTACAGCATCTTCGTCACGTAGTTTTTCGATTTGCATTGCGATGCTTTCATTGCGTCAAAAAAGACGCGCATTTTAGTCGCGGCGCTTTGGTCGCGGCGCTTTCGTAGTGTCATTTTTGCCAAGTCGAGTCGAAAACGCTGCGCGACTAGTCTAGTGCGTGTCATTTTTTCCGCTGCGTTGTTTTCGTTGTGTCGCTTTGTTTGCGTTGTGTCGTTTTAGTCACGTAAAAAATGCCGCGCGACTCGTAGCGTGCGTAGTTTTCGTCACGTCGGTTTGGTTGCGTTGTTTTCGTCCCGTCGCTTTGGTGGTGCCTTTATCGAAATTCGCGCATTGGCGAAAAATTCGCGAAACGAGTCGCGCCTTTCGTTTTCATTGCGTCGCGTCGTTTTAGTCGCGTCGCGTCGTTTTGGTCGCGTCGCGTCGTTTTGGTCGCGTCACGTCACTTTGGTC